>QZLH01000449.1:16672-37616 GCA_003833135.1 Oehlia diaphana | reverse complement strand
ATGTGTTTGAACACAATTTCCAAAAAAAGTAAATTTTTATGCTGATCATTTAATGTTAAAATTTAACAAAAAAAAGCAAAAAAAAAATTGTTAAATAACTCAAAAATAACATTCAAAACCATCCATGACATACTAAGTAAACTTGCAGAACAGACCAAAATACACCTAATATATATTTTTTTTAAAGATTTATTTATTAGAATTTTTTTTTACAAAATTTTTTTATCGAATCACGTGATATGTGTTTCAAATACTAATGTACATTAAGAAATTTTCAATATAAAAAAATATATATATTTTAAAGTTTTAAATTTTATATAAAATAATAAAATAAATATTTAAATTAACTTAAGAGTATTATATATTATATAAAATTTCATATTAATTGATATGATATAATATAAATTTCTGTAATATTTAATATAAAAGAATAAGATTTATATGATTAGAAAACTACAATTCTGAAGGACTCTAGCTACCTATTACTAAGATATATTACCAGTAGAAATTTCACTTTTATATGAAACTTTACCTTATTAGAATTTGCTTAAATTCTGTTGATTAATTAACTAAAAAGAAAAAAATCATAATAATGTAATATAAAATTTCCTTTTATAGTAGAATCTTTAAAAGTTTTATATATAAACTTTACCTTATAAATCATAGGGTAACCTATCTTAATAGTGGCAAAATCTTACTCCTGAATTTTATTTACCAATTTTTAAAAGATTTATTTTTTTAAAAAAAAATCTTTAGAACCTTTATATAAAGTTGCAAATAGGAATATATGTTTTTGTGAATAGGCAAATTTAAATTTTATTGGTTATTAGTATCATGATTAGTTAGTAATAACATGTAATATACTATAAAGTAACTGACCATATATTATTTAAATTATTAATTATTTGTATTTTAATAAATTTAAATCCAAATAAAATAAAATTTAAAATATAAATAAAAAAAATCAATATTTTTTAGTAATAAATTAATTTATTTATTTAATGAGTATATTTAAAGATATTATATAAATGACTCCTGAAATTGTCCTTTAAGAACAATAAAGAAGGTGATACTTGTTTTGATCAAAAAAATTTAATGGTTGAATTGAACATATAATTATTACAATCTAAAAATTTATGTTTCATTATTTTTTCATTTGTTGCTTTATCAATTTGTGGGTTTATTCTTTATTTAAGAAGTTTGTAAATAAAAAGTGGTTGTAAAGAAAATTTTTAAATCAGAATTTAAATATTTTAAAAATCGGAGTTTAAATTGGGGAGGATACTAGTATCCCCCGGTATGAAATAAAAATTTATATATATATATATATGTTAATAATAATAATATTATTATTATTAATGAAATATCTCAACACGTTTTCCTGGTTGCCAATCTATAGTAGCATTTCTTATATTATACCAATATTGTAATTTTACTGTCAATTCTTTTGCCATATAAAAATCATTTGAATTAAAAGCTTGTGATAATTCTACTATAATATTATTAATTTTATCTGTAATATTTACAAGACAAAGAAAGAAGTTAATCCTGTTGATTCTGTAAACTGATTAATTTAAATTCTTAAAGATGTTTAATTACCTTCACTTTCATTTTTAATAGCTTTTACATTATTTTCATTTGTGGCTTCTTCTAATTGTTCTCTTACATCTAAAATTTCCATTAATAGTTCTTGATCTTGTAATGATTCAGATTCACTAATTGATATATTATTCAACTGAAGCTATTTAAAAGAAAAGAATTTCGTTTAAACATATTTAGTTTAATTTTTCTATAAGATTTAAATAATTTCCAATACCATATACTTGGCTCTAGAGAGAGGATCTCGTAATACTTGATAAGCTTTATTAATTAAAGAAGATTGTTGTGATGCGTAATTATATTCTTGCTAAAATAATTTATATTTTAATAAGAAAATTTCTATTTGTTTAAATTTTAGGAAGAGAAATTTACTTACTCGATCTTCTTTTGTACTATAACTATCAGGATGCACACGTTGTTGAAGCAATAAAAAGTTTCTTCTTAATTGACCAGGATCAATATCGTATGTTGGTTGTAATCTAAGATCAATTTAAGAGATAATAAAAGTCATATTCTCCAAAGGATAAATAATAATTCTTATAAAAGTAAAATTAAACTTACTGTCCATTAATTTTATTTCCAGCACCTAATATTTCAAAATAAGTAACATCATTAGGAAATACACTTTGTATAACACCACAATCTTTTCTATTGCAATGAATTGAAAGGTAGTCTATTTCCGAACTACATTTCCAACAATGTCTATGAACCTTTGGCATATCATGATTATATCTTGATAACAAATATTTATTTTTTGAATAACCATTATTTTGTCTTGTTCTTAATATTGAATTTAAGAAATTATTTTGTATATTATGCGGGATATTATAACCTATAAATAAAGATCTAAATGAGGTAACTTTAAAATTATTTCGTAACTTAAGAAATGCGAAAGATTTAAAAGTGTTATCAGTAATAAATCTAAACATTTGAAAAGTACTAAAGCTGACCAAAGACCAAAGTGAATTATTGATCTACAATTGATATAATGTGGAATTGCGGATGCATGCCGCTCTGTACTACAAGGTGTGCCGTATATTGATTTTACAAATAGTGCGACACTCAACTTTGTTTTTTAAAGATATACTTGAAGGTCAATTCAAAAAAAAATAAAAGAAATGCCCCGACATAGTAAAAATAACACTGCACTTTCGTTTTTTACCTATGCAGAAGGTAAAGCCTTAGATTATGGGACAAAAAAGGTAGTTCTAAATATCTCTCCCAGTTTTTTTTTCGTCCTTTAATAATCATATTTTGATTTTGTAGCAACGATTAGGACGAGACTCTATGAGAGAATGTGATGCTTGTTATTTATGTCTTCAAAGAGCTCGTGAGCCGGTTTGTTGTACACAGGGTCATTTATACTGTAAAGAGTGTATTTTAGAAAATATTTTAGCACAAAAAAAAGAAATATTACGTCAACAAAAATTATTAGAAGCCAAAGCGAAAGATGAAGAAGAGGAAGCTAAAAGAAAAGCTGAATTAGCTAAAGAAGCCGTGATACAAGAGTTTGAAAGACAACAAGTTAAAATTACACCTATTACAGCGACAAATAGTAGCGAAAAGGGGGGGATAAAAGCGAAGGATGGGTCTACCAATGGATCTACATCAACAAATGAAAACAGTAGCAAGAAAGTTGTTGAAAAGTCTCCTGAAAGTGTAAAAGGTGTTAAAGCTATAGAATGGACTGGATCATCATCATCTAATAGTATGTTATTAATTAAATAAATATTTTCTAGAAAAAATCATTAATTGAATTGTTAATCTTTAGACAAAAAAAGAAAATTTCAACTTGATGATGAAGAACTTACAGCCATAGCAAAACGGGACCAAGAAGAAGCATTAAAAAAATTGGAAGAAGAAAGGGTAAATATAATTTATTTTTTCAAGAAAAATTATTTATATATATTATTAAACTATTATTTTTCTGTAGATTCTCGCGTCGAAACCCAAATTACCTAATTTTTGGCTGGTATGTATATAGTATATGAAAGGTGCCTATGTCATTTAGTTTTTATAGAAAAATCAGAAAATGTCCTCAGGATGAATTTCATCCTCAAAAATTTTATCAAGGAACATCATTTTTTCTAACTAGTATTTATTTATGATTTTCAAATAGCCTTCACTCACTCCATCTGCAGATCCAGATAAAGTAAAACAGACAAGACAACAAACAATGTGTACTGCTTCTGATCCGGAACATCCAATTAGGTATGTTATACTTATAGTAATATTTTTCATTTGCTGCTATAATTACCAAACTCATTACTTTTTTGTAGCATGAAAACTTTAATACCCACAAAGTTTACAGAAGATAAAGATCCTACTTCTAAAAAAACAAATTTAATTTGTCCTTCGTGTCGTAAAACTTTAACAAATTCTCTAAAAATTTGCTGTAAGTATTCAAATTCTAGTAATACTCATAATTAATATTTTTCTAACCTTTCTGTAAATCTTTCAGTAATTAAACCATGTGGACATGTTATTTGTAAAATATGTGTTGATAAGTTTGTTAGAAAAACTAGACAATGTTTCGTATGCGATATTAAATGCAGGGACAAAGATATTGTTGATATGTCAGGAGAAGGTAACATACATTTTTGTTGTATTTAAATTTTGTGAAAATTTACCAACTTTAAATTTTTTTTTAGGAACCGGATTTGCAAGTGGTGGCGGTAAAGTAGTGGCAGAGAAGTTTGATGTCGCGTTTCAATAACAATTATTCAAAAAAAAAAAAAAATTACATCATCTAAAAATTTAATTTTGTTTAAATTATATATCAATAAACAATTAATCTTAATTCTTATAGAGGAGAATAATGATTAGTCTGCAAGGGAAAGAGCTTTGCTTAAGTACATAGCTACTGTAATTAATTGCACGAATAAAATTCTTTTTTATAAACTAATTCTTTTTATTAAACTAAGTTAAAATTTATTAATTGGGCTACAATTAAAGATTTGCAATGGCAATTTTCTATCAAAAATTCATTAAAAATAAATTAAGAAAACCGATATGGTTATAATTCATCTTTTCGATGTATTCCTATTTCTTCTTCAAATTCATTGAAAGACTTATCAAGTTCATCGTTCTCATCCTTCGTTGAAGAAGGTGAAGGCGACGATTCTGATGTTGTAGTAGATTCTTGAATTGATTTATTATCTTGTGCCGGTGGCAAATCATCAGGCTTTGTTACTTTAACTTGACCACCTGGACCAATTTCAACATCTAAGTCGACAATGTCCTCATTTTCATCATTTTCATTATCTTCCTCAAGATTATCTTCCTTATCTGTTTTCTCGCTTTCTGATTTTATCTTTCCAGTTTCTAAATCATCTAATTTTCTTTTGGCTTCTAATTCAGCATCACGATATTTCACAAAAGTTTCATTTGAAAATTTTTTAGCCACTTCAATTTCATCAGTAATTAAAATATTGTCAAATATTGTACCACTTTTAACTTGCCATAAATCAAAACCAACATATAAAGTATTAAATACGTGAAGTGTTTTATCTTCTTTATAATCAGGATTTGGTATAACTGGTGTATACCATGTTCCGTTATATTTTGGATTTTCTATCATTTTCGGTTCCCATTCTCCTTTAAATTCTGGATTTGATATATGTGGTGGTTCCCAATCTCCATCCGATTCATCTGTATTAAAGATAAATTTATTATAAATTAAGGAAAAAAAAAGGAAAAATCGAATTTTTTTACTTACCATCCCAGTCATCTGGTTTTTCGGCTTTAGGATCAGGAATTGTTCTTGGTACATCTACCCAATCATCAGGTTTTTTATCATCAGGGTCTGGAATTAGTGGTTCTTCGTCCCAATCAGCGGGTTTTTCTGCGTCTGCATCTATAATTATGAACAAAAAAAAAAGAAAGAAAATATTTGTTTCTTGATGCTTATCAGAAACCAAAAGGTTCAAATTCTTGCAAAAAAAAGCGGACTACTAACCATGAATTTCCTTTGGAGGAAGTAAATTAAAATCTACTTCCATTTTTCCAGATGCTTCTTCTTTATTATCAATCAATACTGTGTAAGTCTAAATAATTGAAAATTATTATGTTACAAAAATATGTGTAAGAAGCATTAAAAACCAATATAAATCAAATACTCACTTGATCAGATTTTATTATTAAGGTATATAAATGTGTTAATTGATCAGAAGGCGCAGTGATTTGTTTCGTAAGTTTTTTATTATTATTTTTATAGTTTATAATGAGGTGCACTACTCTGACTGATCCGCAAATATCAGGCTATAAAAAAAAATTGTTTTTTTACGTTAATAAATCACATGTTTGAAGTTTGATATCATCACATGATGTAATGTAGTAGACTTATCCATCCAATTAAATTCTTCCAAGTTTTTTTTTTTCCTTTTTTTGCAGGCTACTTACTCCAAACATGATATTATATGGAGAGTCTCCTCTGAAACTAAGAGCGTCAAAGTCAGGTGGTAAAAGCTAAGCGTAATTAAAAGATTAAAATTACAATTAATCACAATTTCGTTTATAATATCCCGAAATAAAATAGTGAATCAAAATCATACCTTAACATAACCACCGCCACAATCAATATTTTGCTCATGTTTAACCGAAAATTGAACGACTAAATTTTAATAAGGAAAATAAATATTATTCGAATTTTTTCGAATTTTGATCATAATTTAAAAATAATCAAAAAATTCGTATATAAATATATATATTTACTAAGATCATTATTAGTATTATTAAATTCTTTATTTAATTTAGTCGAAATTGCATAAAATTTTGCATCTTGAGTTGTTTTTAATCCACGAGATTCTATTTCATCCGCATAAAAATTTCCTGAAGATACCGTAAATTTTCCAAGATCATCTCGATGTTGTGATTGTATCCAGCGCTAAAATAAATCGTTTTTTAAAAAAAATTTTTTTTTTAAAAAAAAAATAATTTGCCCACGAAAAAAAAGGTACCTTTTCCCAATCTGCATCAGAAAACGTTTCTTTTAAATATACTTCAGCTGAAGTGATAATTGATAAAGTTAAAATACTAGCCGCGAGAAAAATACCACGTATTTTCATTTTATCAATTTTTATTTAATATTTTTTCCTTTTTTTTATCAAAAAAAAGAAAGGAAAGAATGAGCTTTATATTTATTTCATAAAAAATTGGAGATGAAAACGTGGCAAAAATTTAACGTTCACCCATAATTTACACAAACAAACACTTTTTAATTATGCCATTGTTTTGTCCTTCATAGTTATCATTCAATCAGGACATAGTACCAGTCTACCACTAAATACGGTACTCATATACATATTGTGCATAATTTTAAAAATTATCTTTAACATCTTTTTATTTTTTTTATTTTTTTTAAAAAAAACTTACTGATCAATTTACATTTTTTACTTTACTTCTTTTTCAGAAATATAAAAATGTCCGATGATCTCGACATTGATAAATACCTTGCAACAGAAGCAACACAATTACAAAAAGATCAAGAAGTTGAACGTATTCTCTCCGCGTTTAGGTTAAATCCTTTTGACATTTTAGATCTTCCTCCTGATTGCACAGATAAAGATATTAAAAACTCTTATAGAAAAAAATCTTTGCTTATTCATCCTGATAAAACAAAACATCCTAGAGCACAAGAAGCCTTTTCTTTATTGAAAAAGGTATGGTTTTTTTTTTAAAAAAAAAATCACCGCGTCATTATCATTTAATATCATTTATATATATTTATTTTGATTTTTTTCTAGGCGGAGACAGAATTATCAAATGAAAAGTCACGTCAATTATTATTAGCAATTATTGAAGAAGCAAAAATAACTTTGACTAGTGAACAAAAGATAAAACCAGACCCCTTACAAATTAAACAGAAAACTAAAGAAATTTTAATAGAACAAGAATTACGTAGACGTAAATCATTAAAACGTGAATTAGAGGCTCAAGGGTTAGCTGCTCAAAAAGCTGAACAAATTGAAAAAGAAAGAAAAAGAAAGGCTGAAGAAGACAAACTATGGGAAGAAACTAGAGAACAAAGGGTTAATAATTGGAGAGATTTCCAGACTAAAAAAAATTCAAATAGTTCTGCTAAAAAGAAGAAAAAGTTGGGTGGCGAATTTAAACCACCGAAAGTTTTAGCCGAAGATCCTACTAAACCTTATATAAAACGACCTACAAATTCTTAATTATTTAATCGTTAATAATATGTGACATTAAATAATTTATTTTATCGCATTGTTTTCAATTACATACTATAAACGGTCTACAAATTCTTTAATTATTCTAAATAATATAAAGGAAAAAAATTATTTATTGTATTATATTATCAACTATCATATATACACAGAAAAATAACTAACATACAACTAATAAAATGACACGGAATCAATTCTTAGTTCAGTGTTCGATTCCTCAGGTGTATTAAGCTAAATTTCAGGTTGATGGTTTTGTTTTATGATCTAACATATTACTTACACCTTATTTCTTAGGTCTTTTTGACTTCTTCGGCTTTTTTTCGATCTCAATTATTTCCTCAACCTCTGGAACTGATCTTCGTTTTCTTGAGGAAATATGTACAGGAGTATCAATTGACTTTTCGCTTTTCTTTTTCCGTTTCTTTGAAGGGACTGCTGCTTCCGTTTCTATTAAGCTCTCCTCAATCGTAGCGATTAGCTGTTTAATAGCCTCGGGTTCAATATTGGACTCCTTACTCTCTTTTTTGGTCTTCGAAGAATGAGACTTTTTGTGTTTATGAGTTTTTGTTTTCGAATGACGATGACCTTCTTCAATTGTATTATCATTGGATAATGAATCCTCCGAATCTTCAATTTTGATTTCCTCTTCATACTCTAAAGGTATAGAGAAACTTTTCATAGGATTTGATGACTTTGAAAATTTAAGCTTCAATCTTGTAGAGCCTGACATATCCTTCTTTGGAAATTCGAGTCTAATCAGACCCTGATCCGCACCGTATAAAGTGTTTATATAATTCCTAATGGCAAGGTCAGGGTCTGATATGCTGAGATTGTATAATAAACTTCCAACTTCAAAATCATCTTTGCAATAGCCAAGGATCCACAAAGCTTTTATAGAAACTTTTCTGACACCATAATAATTCCCTACTCTTTATGTATTTATACACATAAATTATTAATAAATTATCAATTAAACGATTTATAAAAATGTTCATGCTTACTTGGCATAATAAACAAAATCATGCTTGTTTTTATCGATTACTTGATTCATCATTAAAAACGATTTGGCCTATAAATAAAAAAGATGAAATAGGAATCACATTTATGTAAATAATAAAAATAATAAACTGCTTATAAATACCCATAAAATGCCCTCAAGGATAATGTCATTATAAGATCCTAGAGATCTATCTCTACGCAGAATTTCTTCAATTATATTTATGGTTTCACTTTTATATTCTTGATCTTCAAGTGAAAGATAAAAGACTTCTCCAGATGTAGATGTGTCCTTATTATTTTTACTATTCTTATCATTATTATTAATATTTGCAAAAGAATTTGCTAAACTTCGAATAAGTACATTAATCAAATAGTCATCTGAATACTTTGTCAGAGAAAGTAATGTAAGTTAAAAATTTTAAATCGAAAGATGAAATAGTGAAATTCAACCTTAACATACATAGTTCTTTGAATTATCATTCCATTTCAGTCTTTTGTACAAAAATTTTTTGACCTCAAGTGGAGCCAAATTATTCGAGTCTCGTAAACGGGAAATGGAAACTATCATTGCCTAAAAAAGATAATATAGATTTACCATAAATTATCACTTCAAGTTAACACTTTAAACTAGGGTTCTACCTTTTGTAAATAATATTTTTCCCAGCTATCAAAATTGTTTGGTAATGGAATGTATTCACCATCATCATTTTTTTCGCAGTAAATGCTTTCATAGAGTTTCAGTAATTGGCGAGTGCCAATTCCTTCTACATCGTCCAATCCAAACTAAAAAAAAAAAAAATATTAGATAAAATTACTATTAACTTGAAATACAGAAACTTACATTTGACAATGCTTTTGATGCCTCTATACGTATATCGTAAAAATATCTAAAATCATTGACAGTTCGCATAAGAGTTGTCGAGGCAGCTTTGCTATTATACTTTGATAAAGCTTGAATAGCCTTAAAAAATTTTTTATTAAAAAAAAATTACTTAAATGAATTGAATAAGAAATTAGATACAACAGAACAAACCTTGTAATGATCAATTACGTCAATTGACTCTTCTAATAAATTTGCCCACATGTATGGAGCTAGTGAGAACTCAAATTTTGCAAGCCAACTAAATTCTGGATCAATTCGAATATATTCCCATTGTTCGCTATTATAAAACACATATATAAATATTAATGAATATACAATAAGTTAACATACGTAGTATTATCTAATAATTACCTGGCATTACGAGCTGCTGGATCGTCGGCCCATTCGTAAATCATCCATTCGTTTTCAACATTATTTTCTGGATCTAAACCAAAAAACTCGGGAAGGTCCTCTTCCATATATTCGGCAATTATATCACGCATATAAGCCACTTCCTCATTGTCATTAATGCCTTCTTTTCTCACCATGCGAGGTTTAATAATAACCTTGGAACGCTTATATTTTGTGTGATAATTGATTGTCTCGATTTGTTGCGGCTTATGGATATCTAATGTATTGATATATTCATAGCCATCAGGTTCCTTTACTGATACTTCCAACTTTCCCTATAGTAAAAAGATAAATTAATTTTACAAAAAAAAAAAAAAAAAAATTTCGAGTCATACCGTGAAATAAGCTGGGTTCAAAATGAATTTTGCTGAATTGTTTGACACAACTGAATTTGTATTCCTTTGCTCAATATCAAATTCAACGAGTAAGTTTTTCCGAGAGAATTTACAAGCAATTTTAAATATAGGACAACCAGAACCATAGATCCATTGACGTGAAAAAGAATTAATTTCATTATGAAGTTCCTGACGTATAACAAATTTACATAATAGCAAAAAATCTCGTGTATTGAGAAAACCTTGGAGTTTATTCTTCTCTAACGAAGATTTTGCATCGGATAAGATAAGATAAATCAAGCCTGCCATTTTACGGGAATAACCAAGTAATAATAAACGTTTATCTAACATCCAAATAACGAGAGACGCTTTGGATCGTATAAAGTCAAAGTTTCCTACTGTTAGAGGAAAATTCCATTTATCCGAACATATTGCGTATTGATTGACATCTCTTTGAACAACTGAATCAATTCTCTATAATTATACATATATAAACAAAATAACAAAAGCATTAATAATTTATACGATACTATCAAAGAATTTCTACTAATACCTTTTTACGATCTAATCTTATTTTATCCTCTGAAAAGATTGTTTCGCAATACATTTCAACCCAATAATACGAAAGACCAAAGACTAACCATAAATCACACCTATAATATGAATAGGAAATGTTAACTAATTTGGAAAAAATAACACTTCTCAAAATTTATTGTAGCTTACCATTTGTGAGGCGAAAGAAAAATACCAAACCATTGCTGAGCTATAGCATGCGCTATAAATTGCATGGTTTCAAATCTTTGTTCAATTATACGATAATTATGCAGCAATTTTGATCTATATATGTATTAAATTATGTAAATAAAATATTGGAAAAAGACAATATACCAATAATTACATACTTGCAAATAATGAGACCGGCAGTAACCGAAATATCATGATATGAGCCTTCAACAAAAGCTATGTTTAGTGCTTTAAAAGGAAAATAAAGATCTTTTATGGCTGGATAAGATGAACTTGAATGATGCGAATTATTATTAGGTACAGAAAAAGGAAATTTTTCTATAAACCAATTTATTATCTGAAGTAACAATATAATAATATTAATGAAAATTATAATTAAATAGAATATGCAAAATCTATCACTTACATCAGATACCCAGTATTTGCTCATATTAGGACTTTCGCTGGGTAACATTGTTGGCTCAAGATATTCTGATAACCGTTCAGTAATAAAAACTTTAATCTCCGGCCTATCTTGAGGTGATATAACATCACCTTGATACAGTAAATTTCTGCTTTTGGTGAAAGGTCCACAAGCAAATCCAATAAACTGCGCCGGAACGGCAACATCTTGTTCATAATAAAATGTCCTTTGGTATGGGTTATCAAGAGAGCGATCCTATTATAAAATGTTATTTCTCTTAAATAATAAAAAAATTCGGTATAATCATCAAATTAGAATAATTATTTACCACTTTAACTAATTTCCCACTGGCAACAACACTCAATTCATCATAACCTTCAACATCTTTAATAGTAAAAATCAATTCCCATGTGCATTTATCATTGAATCGATTTAGGCATGGAAGCCAATATCTTGTTACACCGCCTACCGGGTGGTTAACAGTAAAGATATATGGATCAAGCTACACATAATTGATATTAGTAAACTCGAAGCAAAAGTTGAATCCTGATCTTATATAAGTATAAAAAGTAAACTTACTATAGATTTATTTATTTCACGATTTGGATCAGGATGTACAAAATGTACACCAGATTGAGGTTGTTTTAACTTGTATTCCACTCGAACCTTGAATGGTTTTATTAACCCTTGCTATAAACAAAGAATAGTTTCAATTATATTGATATTAAATAGATATAGCCAATAAAAAAAAATCAATTACTTCATCTGTTTGCATAATCTCAACTATTTCTTTAGGTACAGGAATCATAAGTTCGCCTTCATGTCCGATATTCGACTTTTTCTCAGTTTCATAATGTATAAAAGGAATATCAAAAGGCGCGTCTAAGTCATTTACCGTTATACGTTTAATTGCTTTTTAAATATAAAACGAAGATGTTATTCAATATACAAATAATAAATAAATTAATGGTAATAATTGTTGTTAAAAATAAAATATTTTATTAATTTAAATATGATAACGTTACAACACTATTTGTTTACTTCTAGATATTCGCTAATTCTCTTTTTTCTTTCTTGCTTTTTAACTATCTTTTTTAAATTATTGGCATAATATGAAAATTTGAAATAGTTAAAAAGTATAATATCACATATTATCCATGTAATAGTTACCACATTGCCTGCAATGTAATTTTATTATACAGATATCTTCAGTAAGTGGATACAGTAAAAGTTCGGTGAATCCCTAATAGAGGAGAAAAATTATGAGCATTAAGCTAAGAAGATAAGAGAATATCCAAAGTAAAACTATACCTCTAATGATTCGTCGGAGAAGTTTATAGTCAAATCAACAATTTGATGCTAAAAGGTATTCCAAAAATAAATAAATACGAATAACCTCTGAATAAAAAGAAATGAACAAATTTAAACTTACGGAAATGATATAACCACGTTCTTTTTGTATCGCGTCAAAATGGCGATTTACAAAATTCATTTTAATAGTGAAAAAAGAAACTTCGGATGGGAAAAGGCAAACAAACTAATTTTTATATCAGACGACATTTGCCTAATCATTTGATCATTTCAGTCATTTGATTTTTATTGGTTGACATCTTATCACATGATTTTAATTAATCTCAAGTCATTCTTTATATTCATTTTGATATTTTTATAGTTAACTAAATACCAGTCAGAAAGCTGAATTGAAGCAAATAATATTTTTACTATTTTTTACTATTATCGACTTAATATTAGATATTAAATGAACACATATTTACATTTAAATTAATTTATTTTTATTTGTAGGATATTTTTTTTTTAAAAAAAAAATTTAAGATCGGATAACGGTTTTTCCTCTAGAAATTCGGAAAAAAAAGAATTAATATGTTGATTACAAAGAAATGCAAATACCATTTAATATAAAGTACTAACGTTATTGTTTTTTTCTCAACATTTGGTACTTCCGGTTTGGCTCTGTTAAGTACTTTCAAAAATTCTTGCACACGAGCACGCATTCTAGAGTGCATATAGGCCTTTGAACATTTAATGTGATAGTGAAGATAATCTCGGAATAATTGAATTTGAGAGATCGTCTTCTCTCTTACATCTCCCTTGGCAAAGTGGCGAGGAAACAAAACTAGTTAAGAAAGTGAATTTAGATTATTTAATTTATTTTTGTAATTAATAAATAAACAAAGTAATACCAAACGTGACATATCCAATATCCTCATTTTCACTTGTATTTTGTAATTCTGGTAAATGTCTGATTTCTAATGGAGGCTCCTTGCTTGAGTATAACACTTGTGGAGCATTTTGAATGGCAGGACGACGACGAGCATCAACAAATTCCTAAATAGTATATGGTTTTTGTTAAAGTGTATATTGTTATTGCAATCCAACCAGATATTCATACCTGTAAGAACACCCTGCCAAATATTCTATCAGTCTCTTCCTTAAATAATGTAGTAAAGATTACAGTGACCCTATCCAATTGGGCTTGAATATAAATAGCTTCCTGATCTCTATAATGAATTTGCATGAGATCAGGTGTTGGGTTGGGTTGTTTTTCATCTTCAAATTGAGCTTGTTGCTCAAATGCACGTTCAAATGGTTGAGCCATTAGATTACGTTTAATTAAAGCTAATTTCTTTACTAATTCTTCTCTTTGACCTGTTTGAATTAATATATAATTTAATATTTAATATAAAGAAGTATGAATCATTGAATTACTAACTTTTATCTTCAGGTAGTTTTTGCAAGTCAAATTCTAAAGTAACATCATATCCATCTTCTTTAGGGACACAGTATGGGCCATATTCTCTCTGTAACATATCCTGAGCACCCCATTGAACAAGCTCTTTGTAACATTGCATAATTAACGAAAATTTAATTACAGATTTAGATTCTGGAGTTGAAAGATGGTAAGCTACTCCATCAAAATCGACTACAGTCATATCCAAAACTGTAGGTTCTAGACTAAAATATAAAGCAATTTTAGTTTAAAAATTCTAATAAATTATGGCCTTTATGACTGACTCACTTCACAATCGGCTGGTTCAGCGTCTCTTCTATTACAACATTATGATAATCTAACAAAATCATTTCGAAAATATTTTTAAAGACAGGATCTTTTTGGCAAAGACATCGATCTTTGCGTATAGATCATAAATATGATAGGAGCTGTAACGTAACACAGGTAACACAGGCCATTGATTACGGTTTCAGTTAGTGTAATTTTACCTAATTCTAATTATTTAGTTATATTTTATTCAAATACTCATTTTTTTGATATGAAAATTTTTGAATTTATTACGAATTCCCATAGCAAGAATTAGCAGAATCTCGAGATACATAAAAAATAAATTAAAATTCCCTTCAAGTATACTAATCATCCTCTCGTAGTTGAAAATATATTGCGATTTCTTTTTTGATATTTAATATGATCTTTGGTAATAATTAATTTTGAATCATGCGACGATGCCGGCACACAATACTGACGTCAATGAATGCATCATTCACTTGCATTGTCTGTGAATTTAAATAATTTGGATTATGTTAGAAATTCTATGGATCATAGCTGCCGAAGGTCGAAAATCATTGAAATTCTTAACAGTCAAAGATGAGAAGATGAGACAACTGGAAATCACAAATCGTTATTACATAAGCTACTAAAATTGTTTAAATTATCTGCAAAACTTTTCAATGTCATCATTGAAATATTTAATTGTACAAAAATTTGAAAAATTTGCTAATAAGTGTCATTTTTTAAGTACTGTATAAGAATATTTTTTAAGCAACTCAAAGATATAATGTCGATAGATTAAATATGATTTTTAACCCGAATTTATTTAGTTTTCGAAAAAATAACTATTAACATATTATTGAAATAATTATTCAATAATCTTGGTGACAACGCCGGTTCCAACAGTTTTTCCACCTTCACGAACCGTAAATCTCATCCCGGGCTCAACAGCAATATCATGTACAAGATCACATTCCATTTCAACGTTATCGCCCGGCATGACCATTTTTTCTTCAGGATTTTCCGTCCCTTTGGGATATGTTAAATTTACTGTAACATCGGACGTACGAAAATACATTTGTGGTCTATAATTTTGTATAAAAGGTGTATGCCTTCCTCCTTCTTCTTTTGTTAAAATATACAATTGTGCTAAAAATTTCTTATGTGATTTCACTGTACCGGGTGCTGCAATTACTTGTCCCCTTCGAAGTTGTTCTCGTTTAATACCACGTAATAATGCTCCCATATTATCTCCCGCCATTCCTTTATCAAGTTCTTTATGAAACATCTCAATACCCGTAAGTGTAGTCTTTATGGGAGGTCCCATACCAACAATTTCTATTTCTGCTCCTTTAGTGATGGTTCCTCTTTCCACTCGACCCGTTGCTACTGTACCACGTCCAGAAATTGAAAACACGTCTAAAAACGAGATAAGAAAATTAATCAATTTTATTAAATTAGTTAATTATATTTTCTGCTTTACCTTCGATAGACATTAAGAAAGGTCTATCCAAATCTCTAGTAGGGGTAGGAATGTGCTTATCTACCGCCTCCATTAACTTTTCTATAGCTTTTTCTCCAATTTCTGGGTCTCTTCCCTCAAGAGCTGCAAGAGCAGACCCTTGAATAATTTGTGCATTTTCTCCTTCAAATCCATATTGTGTTAGCAACTCTCGCATTTCCATTTCGACTAATTCCAACATTTCTGGATCATCTACCGCATCGACTTTGTTAATAAAAACTACGAGATTTGATACACCAACTTGTCGAGCAAGAAGTAAATGTTCACGAGTCTGAGGCATTTGACCATCTGTAGCCGATACAACAATAATAGCTCCATCCATCTTTATATGGAATATAAATTGAATTTTTAAATAAGATACAAATGAAATTTTTTTTCATCATATAATAAGCTCGGTTTAACTTACCTGAGCTGCTCCAGTAATCATATTTTTAATATAATCGGCGTGGCCAGGACAATCGACATGTGCATAATGTCTATCATCAGTTTCGTATTCTACGTGTGCCGTAGCGATGGTGATACCCCTCGCTTTCTCTTCTGGAGCTTTATCAATTTCACCGTAATCTTTGAATTTTGCTTGACCTTTCCTTGCTAAACATTTGGTGATTGCAGCTGTCAAAGTGGTTTTCCCGTGATCTACATGTCCAATCGTACCAATATTTACGTGCGGCTTTCCACGTTGAAATTTAGACGATTCGGTTGCGTAAAATCTGTTAACTAAATTATTTTAAATACATAATATAGATTTTATAGGAATTATATTTAATAGAACGATTATGCATAAGAAGAAATATATATTGATATTACCACAACTTTGTAGGTTAAATCGTATCCACGACGCACCATTTTTTTGTGACGAATTTTTTATGAGTTTATAGACGGCCTAGGAAAGAATTTGTATTCGTAATTCAAGCTGGATCATTACAATGAAAAAAAATTTTTTTTACAACAAATATCGCTGAAAGCGCGGATCAATTGGTAATTGGTTTAAAGCACGTTTAATGATGCTAAGAAATGGCAATCAATTTAAATTGAATGTATTCGATTGTCATATCACTTTTATTATTTGGTTTTATACCAATGATCCGCAGCTACAACACTACCTATTCTATGTTCAAAGAGGTTAGATATTAAGAGCCTGCTACTAACCAATTGAGTATTATTAAAGACGTAACCAGAGTAGAATAAAGCTTAAAGAACCGTCATAGTTTGAATAAAATAAAAATTCGATTATGTTTTTTCTCGTTAAAAACTAAAATTGAAATTTATATATATCAACTTACAACGACGTACTGAACTGTTCAAACACTTTTTTGATGTCTGAGCAATCACACAAGGTTGCAACCTGGCACTAGTTGTTCTGAGCGAATACATGTCTGAAAAAAAAAAAATTTTTTTTTTCCGATTTAGTTGATCTGATTAAGCCGATTTGATCGGAGATCTGTGATACTTTTGTGATCAAAATTCTTTTTCGTGATTCTTCATTTACAATTAAACAAGTATGAAAAGAACTACTACTAGAAAGACTGAATCAGCCAAGAAAAAGGTTAAGGAGGACAAAAAGCAACGAAATTTAGAGTTTTACTTCAGTAAACAGAATAAAGCTACAAATGACTCCCAAAAAATAGTTAATAATCCTATTTCTATCAAACAACGTCACGCCAACGGGTTGACGAATGCTGTATCGGAGGACAACTTGTCTCTAAAGTCAATTGCAGATATTTTTAATGTTAAAGATTCAAGTTCCACAACCGATGCATCGATAATTTTAGATACTTCGCGGAATTCAACAAAAAGTGTGTCAGAGTTCACTGGGCAACTTAAAAATAGTAATACTATAGCATCCTCAAGTTCGTCCGAGATGTCAGTTGATATGAATGTTTTGGATTTTGATCCTTCTAAAATTAATTGGAATGGATCAAAAGCTCCTTATCGTTTTCTAGTTGATACTTTTGTTGCTATTGAGAAAACGACAAGCCGACTTAAGATTATAGAAATCTTGACAAATGCGTTACGTACTATTATTTATCATGATCCTGAAAGTGTTCTACCTGCTGTTTGGCTTTCTTCGAATGCCATAGCACCCTCATATGAAGGAATAGAACTTGGGATTGGTTCACAAGTTTTATCAAAAGCTATAACATCTGTGTCTGGAGCATCTTCAAAGGCATTGAAACAGTACTACGATAAATATGGAGATTGGGGTGATGTAGCTTATACGGCAAAAGTTTCTGTTCGAACTTTAATGGAACCTAAACCATTGACTATTGGTAAAGTGTATAACACTCTCTATTCCATTTCAAAATTAAAAGGATCTGGCGTAGTAGATCAAAAGACTGATTTAGTAAAAAAATTACTAATTTCTTGTAAGGGGGAAGAAATTAGGTATCTTACAAGAACATTAGTACAAAATCTTAGGATCGGGGCTGTGAAAACTACTTGTTTAATCGCCCTCGCACATGCATTTTGTCTTACAAGGCCAACAAATATAATAGTAAGTGAGCCTTTAGATGATAAAGATCGTCTGTTTGTTGAAGTTAATAAAGAATCAAGAGATTCCTTGAATGCTAAATTAAAGGCAGCTGAAAAATTAGTAAAAGAATGTTACGCACAATTTCCTAATTATAATGGCATTGTTGAATGTCTATTGGAACATCCAATAGAAAAGCTACTGGATTTCTGTCATTTAAGAGTCGGTAATTATCTTCACGAGAAATTTTATATAAAAAAAATTTAAGATATAAAATTTTTTAAACTGACTTATTTTCATTTTAAAGGTGTGCCTTTGAGACCGATGTTAGGTGAAATTATACGAGATTTAGGACAAGTTTTTGAAAATTTTGAAGGAAGATTATTCAATTGTGAATATAAGTATGATGGGCAACGTGCACAAATTCACATGGATGCTAACGAAAAAGTTACTATATTTAGTCGTAATTTAGAGGTAATTTTTTTAATTCTGTTTATTACAGAGTTTAAATAGCTTATTAAAAAAAATTTTTTTTAACAGAATATGACTGAGAGATTCCCTGATGTGGTCGAGTTAATTCCTCAAATTTGTTTGAATAATGTCAATTCCTTTATTATGGACTGTGAAATTGTAGCTATTGATTCCGAAGGAATAATACAAAATTTTCAAACGCTAACTAATCGATCAAGGAAAAATGTTAAGTTATCATCAATCACCATACCTATTTGTATTTTTGCTTTTGATTTGATGTATTTAAATGGCGAGGTTAGTATTTTAAGTTTTATTTAATATTCATATTTAACCTAATTCATTTTTTTTAAAGTCGCTTTTGAAAAGGTCATTAAGAGAGAGACGTGAACTTTTGAGGACTAAATTTACCGAAATCAAAAATAGATTTACATACGTTAATCATATTGAATCATCAGATCCAGAAGAAATTCATTTATTTTTCAAAGAATCGATAGAATTTGGATGTGAAGGTATAATGATTAAAGTTTTAGACGATTCACCAAAAAATTTAGAAAACAAAACACGAATGAATTTATTGGCTAGCTATGAACCTGGTCTGTATGTTATTATACATATGTTTAGTATTATTTAAATCGGTTGTATATATAGAGAGTCAAACTATTAATTTCTTTTTTCAATTATTTAATAATTAGATAAAAGAATTAAAAGCTGGTTAAAAGTAAAAAAGGATTATATTGATGGTATTGGAGACAGCTTGGATGTTGTGGTAAATAAACACATTTTTGACATTGTTAGTTGAAACAATGTGAAATCTAACTTGTCTTTTAAAAGCCAATTGCTGCATGGTACGGAAATGGCAGAAAAGCCGGATGGTGGAGTCCAATTTTATTAGCAATTTATAATCCTAATACAGAGACATTTGAAAGTGTGTGTAAATGTATGTCAGGATTTAGTGATGAATTCTATAAGGAATTAAAATCAAGATATTCTCAGGAAAGTGGCAATATATCACAATATAAAAAATGGTATTTTGATGTTGATGATAGCCTTAGACCAGATGGTATGTAAAGCATTGTCGTTTACTTTGTAAATTCGAAACTATTTACTGAAAAAAAAAAAAATTCTTGATAAATTTTAGCTTGGTTCGAACCAAGTGAAGTTTGGGAAATTAAAGGTAAGAACATGTTTTAAATATATTTCTTCAATTAATTAATTATTTATTTGCAATCTTTACTGTTAATTTATAAGGCGCGGATATTACAATATCACCAGTTTATAAAGCTGCTATTGGCAAAGTGGATCAAAACAAAGGACTTTCTCTAAGAGCTCCTAGATTTATAAGAGTTAGAGAGGACAAGAATATTATAGATGCAACCACTAGCGAAAAATTAGTAGAATTATTTTATAAACAGGTCAAGGAAAGAAAAGTTGAAGAGATAATTGAAGAAAATGAAGACATGTAATATTAGTTAAATTTTAATAATAAGTATAACATAAGTCAAATTTTGGACAGAATAAATTATTGGCTTATACTTAGAATATTTGCCAATTCAGAACTGAATTTCGAACTAAGTTTAAGTCTAGGTCTGAACTATTATAAATATCAAATCAATTGGTTAAATATTGTCACTTCAAAGAATTTAATAAAACTGGAAGAAGTAGGATACATGGGAAAGCGAGGATATATACTGTACACCAGATATACCCAAAAGCAAAAAATTTTTTAAAAAATATAATGATTCGTAATATATAATATAATAAAGTGGTATACCAAATTAATCATAAAAAAAGCATTTTTTGTAAATATCTCGTGAATTATTAAAATCAGCGTAACCATCAAAAAAAGCTCGGGCACGTGATTCATGTGATTTGACTGCGGCTAAGTGTGGCTATAGAAATTGCACTACGCAGTTATTGCTAAATT
>QZLH01000449.1:0-15782 GCA_003833135.1 Oehlia diaphana | reverse complement strand
GCCTTCCATGTTAATGGCATGGTTCACTTAATACAGACTAGTTTTGCTCTTCTAGAAGAGAAGGTAGCATTAATTAGGCTGTCAAATAACAGTTGCAAATTAGTTTGTTGCACTGGTATTATTGCTTACTTTGTGATTTCCAAGATATTAGGTTTATTTCTACAGGTCTCATATTTTCTGCAAGTAACTATTGCAAATAAAATAGGCCAACCTTTTTTTAAAAAAAATTTGTATTCTTGGTATCATATTTGATAATGTAGACGCGAAAAGAAAGGAAAGCTTAAATAATAGCTTAAATAATAAGCGATAAATATAGCCACAAACTGCGCCGTATGTAACAAAATCACATGCTCAAAAATCACATGCCCGAGCTTTTTTTTGATGGGGAAGATAAATTCCAATCACTAGATCCACGAGATAATATTTTTCAGATTCAGATCAGATTCAGATCAGATTGAATTTTTAGGAACACTAACCAAAGTATGCATCCTTTAATTAGTACGAACCCATTTTTGTAAAATGAATTACGTATGGAAATTTTTAAGATTTTTTTATTTATTTATTTAATTTATTTAAAATAAATATAAATATCGATAATTAATTATTATATTTTCTTCCATATTGTCTAATTATGTTGATTATACTTAAAATAGATAATAATACGATGATCGTGTACATATGTATTATATTCGCAATAATGATCGTATACATAAAGAGAACAAATGCTAAAATAGCGTATTATGCGATTGATAAAAATGCAAGATATAAAAATTCTATTGGCTGCAATTTACCTATTTTAAAGGATTTCAACATTCACACTGAAGTCAATTAATTATTATTATTTTCTTTTACCAATGACTTATTATCATCATATTAAGGTAATTAAAGCTCTTTTTTGTAATAAATTGTCCTTAGATAAAAAAATTACTTATTTTATTTCTGACACAAAATTTTTTAAATTTTTTTATACATACTTATTTTTTTTTTTTCGCTTAGTATTTTGGTATTTTTGCTTTGAAATGTATATTATTCTTCAAGTTTTGAAGAAGAATTTTCTATTTAACACATAAAATTATTTTTTTATTACAATTATTAAATTACTGTTAAATTTCTAAAATTACAACTTATTATTTATTATACAAGTATTTTTTTTGCGAAATTTTTACTAAGATAAAAATTCTAATGAAATTTGTTAAGTCACATTACCGAAATTTTTTGGTGAATAGTATTTTTCTGTTTTTAAATTTTATAACGTAGATCGGTCCATATGAAAAATTCGGATTTTTTATTTTGTATTTTATTTAATTTTTGTATCTTAAAAATAAATTAAATTTAAGAATTTTGTATTTTTAAAATAAATTTAACTTGGTTCCATCATTAAATAAGCAACTTCAGAACTTGCAAACTAAAACATTAAAACCTTATTAGCATTACAAAAGGTACTATCATATTACTTTATTATATATTGTGTGTGTGAAATATAGTAGTCAATAAATAAAATAAATTTTTTTGATTTTGACAAATAAATATATTAAAGACTGTGATCTCTATTATTACTACAATAAAACTGGAAGAAGTAAGGTACATGGAAAAGCGAAGATATATACTGTACACCAGATATACCCAAAAGCAAAAAAAATTTTAAAAAATATAATGACAATAAAGTATTAAACGGTAAAATAGGAAAAGTAGTTGAAACTTGAAAGTTTTTTTTGTAGCAATACGAGATATATCTCATAAAAGATGAATTCAAAGTCTTTAAGTCTTTATCAAAATAAAAAAAAAAAAAAATATTTTATATTTCGTAAGTGTCCTTTTTTTTTTGAAAAATAAAATTTCTGTAGTACAAGCCCATTTTCGTAAAATGAATTAATTACGCATGAAAATTTTGGATTTTTTAAATATTTTCTAAAATTTTTTTAAATATTTCTTAAAATAAATATAAATATCGATAATTATATTGATTATACTTCTTAAAATGGATAAAAATACGATGATCGTGTTCATATGTTTTTTATTCGCAATAATAATCGTATACATAATAACGATAAATGCTATAATTGCGATTTATGCGATTAATAAAAATGCAAGATATAAAAATTCTATTGGCTGCAATTTATATATTTTAAAGAATTTCAACATTAACACTGAAGTTAATTAAGTAATTATTTTTTTTTACCAATGTTTTGTTATCCGTTATCATCATACTAATAAATATTTTATTAATAGTTACCGTAATTAAAGCTCCTTTTTGTCCTTAGATAAAAAAAAAATTACTTATTTTATTTCTAACCAAAAATTTTTAAAATTATTTTACACTTATTTCTTTTTTTTTTTCGCTTAGTATTTAGTATTTTTTGCTTTGAAATGTATATTATTCTTTAAGTTTTGAAAAAGGCTTCTATTTATTTAATACATTATAAAAATTTTATTATCATTCAATTATTAAATTATTGTTGAATTTCTAAAATTACAACTTATTATTATACAAGTATTTTTTTTGCGAAATTTTTACTAAGATAAAAATTCTAATAAAATTTGTTAAGTCACATTACCGAAATTTTTTGGTGAATAGTATTTTTCTGTTTTTAAATTTTATTAATAACGTAGATCGGTCCATATGAAAAATTCGGATTTTTTATTTTGTATTTTATTTAATTTTTGTATCTTAAAAATAAATTAAATTTAAGAATTTTGTATTTTTAAAATAAATTGAACTTGGTTCCATCATTAAATAATCAACTTCAGAACTTGCAAACTAAAGCATTAAAAAATTTTGAGAACCTTATTATATTACTTTATTATATTATGCAGGTCGAAGAGATATGGTTTACACGAAGTTTATACTATTAAATTTAGGTGGAAACTTGTTCAATTTCCATGGTATACGCCAGATTTCAATGAAGTTTCCAGTTTTTGTGAAAATGATATGGAAATATTATGCAAATTGGACAAGTTTCAATCACGTACACCAAGGTTTAGTGGAAACCATACCACTTCGACCAGTAAGTATTATGTAGTGTATCTGAGTATGTGAGATATAATATATAAATAAAATTAATTTTTTTTTGATTTTGGCTTCTACAAAAAAAAAAAATATTAATTTTCACTAAACGATATAAAACTTTCAACTATATCTATTTTAAAACATACCGAACCAATAGGTTTTTAAGGATATATTAAATATAATTACTATGAACCCATTTTTGTAATAATGAATTTTTTTTTCAGTTAAAATTTCTTTAAAATTTCCTTATATTTTCATATTTAAGCAATTGAAAAGAATGGTTGAAAGGTATTATCAAATTTTGAAAAAGGCTTTACTACATCACATAATTTACAATTATTCAATTATTAATTAAATTATTAGTAAATTATTAAAAAAAAGAATAAAATTCGTTGTCACGTTACCAAAAATTTTTTGGTGAGTATTTCTGTTTTTTAATTTTTAATTAATTTAATTTTGAGTAAATAATTTATACGGAAACTTTAAAAACATATAAATAGAGCTTAACCCAATACCCTTTATTTGAAAAAAAAAAAAATTTATTATTATAATATATTCAAAATGGATAAGAATACGATGGTAGTATGCATAATTTATTTATTCACTATACTTTATGCGATTTATAATAATACGAGTATGATAATTACTATTGAAGAATTATATACTTTAAAGGGATTATATTTTAAAATTAATTAAATAATTATTATTATTATTATTATTATTTACTAATGCTTGTATCATCATATTAATAAAAATAAAGTATAACATATAAATGATCACGCTCTGCCAATTATTTTTAATGTGCCAATCATATTCTTTGCATGCTGATAAACGTGATTGACGTTCAATTAATATTTTAGCTAACCATTTTTTTTAATAATATGGTAAATTCAGACCAAAGAGTGAGGTCCCGCAGGGGATGAAGGGCTGGGTTCTAAACACGCATATTGGTTATTTTGCATGAAAATGGCATTTACTCATATTTGTATTAGTCTTAGTTCTACTACTCTTTAAGAAATAAAATAAATAAATAAAAACAATATGATAATTTAATAAAAAAAAAACCTATCATCAGTTTGTTCATATTGAAAATTTATTAATAATTATAATTTATAATTTATTTTTTTTTAAACAATTAATTTTTAAAATAATAATTTATATATATTATATATTATTATACCAATCTTTGAAAAGTGGTAAATTGTTAGTGGTCGATTGTTAGTGTGTATTGCAATTAATAATTTAATTTTGATAGGTTCAACTCAGAAGTATAAATGCAATATGGTGATCACACCAAAAAGTATATTTAAATCCACCAATTTTTTGTAAGAAACCAACCTTTCTCTTTACAACAATTAAAACTTAAATCGAACTAAATCTAACTTTATAACAATGAGTAACCCGACAAACCGTTTTAATAAATCATCATCATCATATTCGCCAGAAATTGATGATATACCAGACGATGAAAAAATGCGTTTAATAAAAGAGTCTGGTATATTTAAAACACTTAATCAAGTAGAAACAGAACGTCAAGAGCGAAGTTCTGTTGTAGAAGAGGATGATGATCCTTATGCTCATGGTCCAATATTTAAAGCTTTTATTTACACTATACCACTTTGTTCTGTTTATTCTGTAATGGATATTTTAGTACATAGACAGTATAATGAGGATGTTTCCTTTTTACCGTTTTCTGCTAGAGTATTGAAAATGGCTCCAAGTAAGTCCCGTCGTTAAAAAATATTACGATATTTTTAACTAGAAATTAATATTTTTTTTTTTACTAATAAATTAATGAATTTATTTATCTTTTTAGTTTTATGGTTTTTTGTTTATTATACAAATAAAAACGTAAATAAAACATGGATGCAAGCATTTATGTTTTTAGGTTCTATAGTATGTGGATCTTATATGATTTATATTTTTAATAAAATTTCTTATTCCGGTGTAATGCGTAAATGTCCCCCTGTTTCAACTTTATGGATTTATTTTGTTCTTCAACTTAATTTATTACCTTCCGCTCTCAGTTTGGTTTTTGTTTTTCTATTCTTTTGGATTGGTGGTTTTAAATTAGGTTAATGTGTAGGTTAAAAAAATATATATATAGAAAATACATACTAACTTAATCACTAAAAAAGTATTTTTAGAATATATAAATTTTATTTAATTTATTATAGCTATTTTTTTTTTTTTTTTTTTTTTTTTTTTAACAATAAAAATTTTTTTTTTTTTTTTTTTTTTTTTTTATTTTACTAACAATAAAAAGTCTATATTTAGATAAAGTCATAAAGAATACTAAATAAATATATTATTCAAAAATAAAAATTTGTAATAACTACAGTACCCTAATATTAATTATTTAATTCTGTTTATATTAATGAAATCTGTCTATAAAATTAAAACTACAAATGTATAAATAATAATGATTAAAATAAAATTAATTTAATATTTACTAAACTTTTCAAAAAGTTTAGATTTAGGTTTTGATGAACTTGTTGATGATGATGAACTAGCCGAAGATGGTTTTTGAAGATTAGCATATTGTTGATTTGGTTGATTTGGTGGAATTCCATAGCCATATGGAGGTTGAGCTTGTGTTTGATAGCTTGGTTGTGCTTGTGGATATCCAGAAGGTGAATATCCTTGTTGATATCCACCATATCCACCACTAGAATATCCTTGTTGTGGAGGTGGAAGTGGAGGAGTTGTTTGTTGTTGTCCGTATCCACCCGGTCCACCTGGGTAATATCTATTTTGTTGTTGTTGTTGCGATTGCGATTGCGGTTGCATATAATAATTTGGTGCATTATCGGGTAATCCTTGACGGGGTGGTAATTGTGGTGGGGTATGAGGTTGTTGCAATTGAGGTTGTTGAAATTGAGGTTGCACTGGAGGTTGCGCGTATCCTCTCGTTCGAAGAACTTTCAAATCATCAACAAATTGTTGAGGTGTAATGATATGTGTCGATCCTATAATGACAATTTGTTAATATTATGTATTGTAAAAAAAGTAAATTAATGAATAATTAATTACTCACCAATAACGACATCTTTTTTCAATTTTTCATTTTTACTAATCTCGTAAGCGCTACGAAGTTCAGAATATGTAACTCCACCAGCAACGAAAACTATTATCCTTCCTACCCGATTTTCAACCTAGAGAATTAATAATTTTTAATATTGAAAACTGTATATGGTGATAATATAAACATTATTATATGTTATATTTACCGCCTGGCCTTTTTTATACCATCCAGCTCTTGCGCTTCTTAAAGATACAGGACCTTGTTGTGTTCCTTTTGAACCATCAGGATCCCCTGTTGGATCTTTTGTATATGGATACGCAGTGTGATCTATTTGGCCATTAATATGACTCTAATAAGGATGAAAATATCTTGAATCAATAAAAATAAATAAAAAAAGATCAAAAAAAAAAAAAATAATAATTTATAATTTTTACCTCTATAACGAGCTTTAGTCTTGGAATATAACGGGAAATTTCATATTGAATATCATCACTTGGTTTTTGTCGATATTTCTTATTCTTTTTAATGTTCTTTGAAGCCTAAATAATATTAATTAATAATCAATTACTTATTTACTTATTAAATAACACTTTAAATAATTAATAAAAAAAAAAAAGATAATACACACTCTAAGCAATTTGATTCCAAATAGCGTCAAATTATTCAAAGCATCATTCTCCTCTAATGTAATTCTTGCATGAGCAAGCAATTTACGTCTATCCTCTTCAAGAATACCATTCTTATACATAATATATAACATAAGCATTCTAGTCTTATTTAACGAACTGTTATAATATTAAAGAATGGTTAATAAGTTAAAGATCCCGTTAAAAGAGAATAATTTCATTAAAAGATAAGAGTAAAATTACCTCACAACAGGATTATCTAATAGTGGGACCATATCTTCAACTAAGGTTTTTGGGTGTGCACCATCGGCTGTATGTCCTGTAGCGCAATTCTATTCCCCAAAAATTGATTAATATAAATAATACCTTACACTTTTAATTTTGTTAATATTATTCACCTGTTCCAATGTTGCTGTTTCTGCAAGTCTTTCTCTCTCAAACAAAGACATACATTCTTGTGCAATATTTAAATGTACGGAAAACTTTTCTTTCATATTTTGAAACTGTGGTAAGGTTGCCAACATTTTTTTCATATCATTCAAATTAACAGCTTTATCTCTGAGATGGTGAAGTTGTTTAGAGAAGGAAAAAAAAAAGAATAAGAAAAATAATTTCCTAAAAAAAAAACCTACTTTTCAGCGAACCCCTGATTTTCGGTTAAAAACTCGTTAAAATCTTTCATAAGCTTATCAATACAATCCTTCATATGTTTATGTCGAATTTCAACCCAAATTTTATCAGATTCATCAAGTATAGCTTCTTTTGTTGCTTGAGTACCATCTTCACCAGTATAGTTATACTCATACTTATGACCATTTTCAATTGGCAAAAGATCATTAGCCATTGCTTGATAGGTAAATTCGTGTAAAAATGGAGCATACATATCAATAGTCCTGTCCACAATAAATAAAATACCACGTGGACGTGGAGAATCTTGTGGCTATAAATAAATTATTATTTTTTTTTTTTTTAAAAAAAAAAAAAAGATCATGTGTATAATGAATTGATAAGACCAAATATCAAATTATATTTACGGGAAATCCTGGGTTTAGCCTGACATAAGAATCCAATTCATTTTGAACTAACATTGCCAATTTATAAGGTAGAGCTTTTGTAACATGATCAGAATCGAGAGATCTTTGATAACGAATCAATGGATTTTCGCCCATAGAAATACATACGGAAAGAAGCTATTAGATAACAAAATAAATATCAGTATAAGTTATATAATTAATCATAATTTATGTTTATAATTACTTTTTTAGCAATTATCTTTAATTCATTATCAAATTCTGCATCCCCAGGTGAATATAATTTGAAAAAACTTGAAGGTGATTCGAATGAATAAACATGTGCTTCCTTAGCTATAAAATTAAACAATAAATTAATTTCGAACTATAGTACATAATATATTGAAAGTAAATGATAAATTTATAACATACCATGAAACTCGATAAAGAGATCATGACGTTGTCTCATATATTCTTTCGGTAATGAGCTGTCTACCATGTGAAGTAATTTATCATCGGGTCCTGAGATATTTAATTAAGTTAATATTCGAAAATGAAAAATAGATCACCTAAGAAACTAAATTTCCTTACTTGACGTAAAAAATAAATGAACACCAGCGTATAACGGTCCGTTTTTACGATCTTCGATCACTTTATTGATAGACTCATAAGTTGGAGTAATTATATAGACAGCATCAAGTGATTGATAAGCTTGACGGGGTTTTTCAAGATTTTCTACCACTTTATAAAGAACAAAAGATAACATTTGTTTGTTAACCAAGATTTTTTTATTTGGAATTTAAGTGAATCGGTTGCGACTTACAAGTTACTTTCTCTTCGAGAATGTCAAACATCTTACAAGCAGACTCTATGATCTTTAATGATGCTTCATCTACCACCACAACCTTCCAGCCTCCAGGAGGTTGAACAGATCTTATAGCATCGAGGATACCTTAAATAAAAAGTTTGATGTCAAAAAAAACACTTTTCACAAAAAAAAAACAGTTAAAAAACATACGTAGTTTAAGGATTTCGTGAAGAGCGATAGTCATATTAGTGCTTCCTTTATCGTTTAAGCGAATAACGGCTTTACGAAAGCTTAACGATACTAAAAAAATTCTTATGATTGATTGACTATGAATAAATTGTGTAAACTATGGGCAAATGGCGGTAAAATGACACGACATAACGTTAATCTTTAATGGTTCAGTCTTTTTTTAGGTGGTACGTAACTGCGGATAATTTAATCTAGATCGTTCTATATTTTTCCAAGAGTTTCTTCCAATCCCAATACTTGAAAAGTTGTCGGAAAAATATATAAATATGAGTCATTCAAAGGCGGATGTTCACCATTATTTTTCTACTTCCTCACCGGTTATTAACATATCACAACATGATAAAGTCTAGTGGAGTATTATTCATATGAAGGTTTACATGAATGTTATTGTATTTGGACTGTCAAATTATAAAAGAAAGAGAGGTGAAATGTATGTAGATCCAATATATGCATTAGAAAAAAAGATTTTATTCGAACATATAAGAAACCAATTAATAATCTTCGGGTCGGAAAATGTAGATGAGATATGCTGTATAAGAAACCAGATTAATAATCTCTTCTCATTAATATGTTTAATATGTAAGTTATTATTAATGTCCCACACTACTAGCATTTCGGCTATGGCAGCATAGCATCGCAACTCACTTTCGGCATTAAAGTTTTGGCATGATATATAACAGCGAATAAAATTTATATACGGTAATAGGGTACGATTTTTTACGAACGAAAATATTAACCGAATAACCGTAAAAATTTTTAGTCAGCAGTTTTTTAAAAATACATTAACGTGATATAACTTGACCTTATACTGGCTATACCCAGTTAATATCTATCTATATATAATAATTAATGACGGAATATTTCGACGATTGTTATCCAATGTAATATTTTTCCCTATATAAAAATAGGTTAGAATAAATGATAACAAAAGTCATTTATTATACTGCTTATTTCCTTGTGTAATACAATTGTATTATTCTCAGCCCTTTATGTTATCTGTTATGTTATTATTACCTCATAAATAACATAAATAATTAAAATAACTACAAGTAATTTCTGGAATCATCGGTTAAAATTGCGTCACATACGGCCGGTATTTCTTAAAAAGGAAAAATGATGATTTTTTAATAACATGTTTACACATTAAAATCAAGATTAGCGCCAATTATATATCAAATGACCGACTATACCTAACTGGTAGTTTCTCGTAAGTTCCATGCCAATAATATAATTACAAATATTCATTTTTATATAAATAGTTTATGAACCCGCCGGCTACATTTTTTTTAAAAATAAAAAAACCTTTTTTTCTACACATTTTATATTTTACTTTTTAAAAAAATGGAAGGACAACAAAACAATCAAACAGAACAAAATACAAACGTAAATCAATCGCAGCAATCAAGAACTCAAAATCAAACACCACCACCACCACCACCACCACCAAATCAAAATAGTGGTGGATTTTCCGGATTATTCTTTCCGATAAATATTATTTTTAGAGAACGAGCACGGTCTTCTGGCGAAAATAATTCACAGAATAATGGTCCTCAAGGAGGCCAAGGAGGTCAACAGGGTCAACAAGGTCAACAAGGTCAACAAGGTCAACAAGAACAAGAACAAATTCCTCAAGTTCAATTTTTCGTATATCCGATTCCAGTGGGTGATGGTCAGACTTCCCCAGGTGTATTTTTCTTCACACCTTTCTTCTTTCCACAACAAGAAGTTCACAAACCACGTGCTTCAGAATCTGCTCTTAAGAAATTACCGATTGTTACTATAACCAAAGAATATGTGGATTCGCAAGCAAGCTGTCCAATTTGCTTAGAAGCTTTTTCACTCCCTGAAGAAAATAAGGAAAAAGCGACCGTACGTCAAATGCCATGTAATCACATTTTCTGCGAGTCATGTCTTTTCCAATGGTTAAGACAAAATAATTCGTGTCCTTTATGCAGAAAAGAAATTGAAGAAGCAGAAGAACAAAAAAATGATAATGGTTCAACAACAACTGCATCTCGTAATTCTCCAACTCCTCCTGAGACGACAAATGTAGCACAACCAAATTCACATTCACATGATTCACATGATTCACAACCATCATGTAACTTGGCGAGTGTTGGTTGCTGTGAAGAAACAGAAAACAATACATCAACACCCGTAATTACATTGCCACAATGTCATCATAGATTTCACGCTTCGTGTTTAAGAACATCCTTACTAGTTGAAGGATATTCGTTAGGTGATTTTAATTCAATTCCACATCCGTTAAACTTTCATTGTCCAACGTGTCGTTCTCCCGCAATTGTTCAAAGTAGTATGCTTAAAATGCCAACAGCGCCACATGATGAACAACAAGAACAGCAAATTGCGCCATTTAACTTACCAATAACAATTCACATACCAGAATCTGAATCTGATGATATGGATTTAGACTTAGATTAAAAAAAAAGACTATTAATAGAACAAACTATTAATAGAACAGACATTTTTTATTAAAACAATTAAAATTAAAAAAAAAAAAACTGTATTATATTTCTTTAATGTGTAAACTTTGATATTTTTGCAATAATATTAAATATTAATAATTTTGGCAATAATATTTAAACTTTAGATATTTTTGGCAATAATATTTAGATATTTTGCAATAATATTTAGTATTCTAGTAAAATATAAACATTAATAATTAATTTACATTGTAAAAAAAAAATTTAATAAATTTTGCATTTAATTATATTCATGTAATTATAATTGGTATTAATAATTTTAAAATTTTATAAAATTTTTGCGACAAATTTGTTGGATTTTCGGATATACAGATTAATGTAAACAGATTCGGAAGTGGATGATTCGTTCTGTTTTATCTGTAATCTAATAAAACAAGTTTTAAATACCAAAGATTGGAAAATAATAATGCAAGTTACGCCATAAAATTTATTGATTGAAATTCGAAATTTGAAAAATACATATAAATATATATAGATAATAAAACTAAAACTTGATTTAACTACTCAATAAAGAAATGGCACTAGAAATTGTAGTACCTAATAAAATCAATGAACCGATATACCCAAAGAAACCTCTTGTTCTTTTCTTTGGTTCACCAGTATAATAACCCGAAGCAAAAAATATTCGACCTATATTATTTTAAGTCAGTAAAAAAGTAAGTAAAAATTTTGAGTAAAAAAAGAGATATAAGAAAATTTCATGTTTTTACCTAATATCCAAATTCCACCGGCAACAGAAGAAAGGATTGGATGTTTAATTCCACCAGCAACAAGTCTAAATATTGATATTATTTAACCAATTACTTATAAGGAAATTTAACGAAATATAAATGATAATATTTATACATACGTGAAAAGAAATGCAGGATAGAATTCCAAAGTATTCTATATCAAAAATATAAATAAATAAAATTTAGCAGTCTAGAATAATTTACCTAACATGCATAATAATAATTTCAATTACCTGATGAACTCTTTGATAACAATTAAAAAGCAACTTCTTTTGATCTTTATCACATTCTTCTTTTGTTGCATAAACTAAAAAAACAATCATTAATATATTTACGTTTTAATACATAAAACAGATATTTCTGATATTTTACCATAAGGATAGGGATATCCAGAAAGTCTTCGTGCTTGTCCTACTTTAAATCCAAGATAAGTTACCAAAATTACCGATGCAAACCCGGTAGAAATGACCTAATAAAAAAGAAATTTTTTTAACAAAAAATATTTGAAAATAAATAACATTATAAGGTTGAATCAATGCTTACATATCCAAAATCTTTTGAGATTTCAATTTGGACCATTGTTTATTATTAAAAAAAGACAAAAATCAAGAGAAAAGAAATAAAAATTTTCAAAAAAAAAGTATCTTATTGGGAAATCTAAGAGCGAAAAATCTATCCTACTTATATTCTTCAACCTTGTTAATAAGAATAAATAGTATGTTTACACGTTTTGCATCATTCATCGGTATAATTTCGGACCGATGTTAATGAATTTTGAGTGATACGAAATTATTAAAAGTTATCCATTTTTCCTCATCGTTCCGAGATTTTTCCGATACGCGATTATTCCATATTCAATCTTAGTAATAAATTAATGATATAAGAATTTGTTAAAAATTGTCGAAGGGGCTGATCGTTATTACCCAATACGCCTTTATAATGATATTGTTTGATTATTCGTTTAAATAGTAGTGATAGCCCGGTCGGTTTTATTTTGTGTAACATGTGAAATATATATTTTTTTTTTTTTTTTGGTTTTTTCAGTGATTTCACCAATAGAATGGTTTATTTTGCATATGACCGAAAAATGCAACCGACTGAAATTTGAGATTACACCGCGGAATGAATTACCGAATTGCCGAATTCAAATTACAAGATTATATTTTATAATTATTACATGCATTTAATCCTGTTATTAATCAATACTTCTAAAAAAAAGTTATTACAAATCATCAAATTACAATTTAGCAATTCGGCAATTCGGCAACTCGACGACTCGGATTCGGGCAAACTTGGAAATGCCGAATTGTTAAAAAAAAAAATAGCTGAGCTTTATCAAGCAGTATCGATCAATAACTCGTGATTGTTTAAAAATTCAACGCACTTGGGTGAGTACTAAATTTTTTTTAAAAAAAAATAATGAATCAAGTATTCAAATTGGAATCTATTGATCACGATGCCAAAAAATTTGTTCCTATCAATCTGGTCTTTTTCTAGCACTCAGATATATAATTATCATTTGTGATTATGTAAAAGCACGGGTGTGATGGTGGAACTGTGCATTGCTCATAAAGTATCAAAGATGATTTATGGATACCTACAGGCATAACTCGATATAACGATTCTGGATAAATCGATTTTGGCTATAACGAACAAACCAAACCATCTATAATTAATTTATTATAAATTTCGCGATATTTTATATATAACGAAGTTAATTAAGGTTGGCTGCCGTAATATTGCAACCGGGTTGCAACCATAATTTCAACGGTTGTTGTAATCCGAAATGTCGTAATTATTACTTACGGAAACTAATCATAAACCAGTCGTCATACTTAATCGATACCATCCTTATTCGACGCAGCAGACCACCTGATATCTTTGAGTCTCAATATCTTATTGAACTATTGATATTATAAACACATTTTAAGTGATCAAATATGATATACTTTTAGATATACCTATTTTTATAATTTTTAATATGTAAATCGGTATTTGCTTTGAATATTCGATATAACGACCCAAAATACCTTGAAGGGAGGGTTCATTATATCGAGTTCTAACTGTATAATACATAAATCTTTATATATATATAAATATGTATAAATTACAAAAACTTAAGGGGGACAAATACAACTGTAAGCTGAATAGACTTATAATGCAAAACAGCAAAAATCATCTTTTTCTTTTTAAATGATTTTAAAATTGTTGATTAGCCTAAAGGAACCATTAAAAAGAAAAAAAAAAATAAAAGATAAAATGGTATATTTTACTTTTATTATAGCAATATTTGTAAAAAAAAATACCACTATATATTTAATAATACCATTATATAATCACATTTTTCTATAAATTTTTTCATATGGTGCTGACGTTTTTATTTACCTGATTGGGACAGCTTAACGAATTTGGATTGGTTAATGATAATCTATACATCAGGTAAATAAATTTTCGTAGCAGGGAAAATATACTTCTTCCGGATAGTTCCCTCTGTATTTTAAATAAGTCGGGGCATACAGGAATAGTTAAAGGTGTAATGTAGTATTTTAAATGTTTCTATTACTTTTTTTTCACTTTGTATTTTCTGAGATTAGTTTGTACTTTAACTTAATTTGTGAGTTTATATCTTATACTAATAAATTTAAGTACAAAGCTGTTTAGCCCATCTTTACCGAGAAATATGAAGCATATTAAGCAAGAATGTAATAAACTAATAATTTATTGTGTAATAATTTTATTAGTAAGTCATTATCGCAAAACGATATAAATTCAATTAGTATTTTCAATATTCTTATAGAAATAATTGATTGAATTTTAATTATTTTTTCTTTTAATAGAAGACCTATTTATTCCAAGAACGTAAAAATGTGATTTTAATAATAATACAAATATTTTTTGAGAGGAATATTTTTCCGAAACTGCGATAATAACCTAGAGAAATTTTGATCAAAGTCATCTCTATAATTGTACCTCCTTAGAATCATGTGTAAAAAAAAAATATGGAGACATAGTCACCAGTTGAATAAAATAAAAAAAGGTCATTGTTCACAATAACAAGAAATTTTAACGTGATAATTAAATATCACGTGATTTTATTTTTAATTCATTAAACAAAAAAAGAAAGGAAGAACTTATTTTTTCATTTATTAATTTCAACAGAAAAACGATAAGGAGATAAGGAGAATGTGCATTTATAGAGTGTAAACAACCAGAGAACGTGTAAATTTTGGGGCTGAGCAAAAGCGTGCACTTGCGTTTACAGAGAATACATATAACGAATTCGATATGTTTCTTACGCTGTATCAAGAGTAAAGTATTTCGTAAGACCACAACAAATTACCTACTATTACATTGATCAATTTCAGAAGGGGAATAAATATTGTGAATCAAAATGTTCGATCATTGTCTTTTAGATACTGTAATTGTTCGTAAAATAAAACTAGATCCTTCGTATCCTCCTCACACAATAAATATAATTATCATTTTTTTGAATAGGATATACAAATATTATATAAATATTACATAACAAATATTATAATGTAATGTTTCTTTTTTGTTTATCAACTAATATTCTTTTAATAAAAAATTACAATTTAAATAAACGCTATATAATAATTTATCACAAAAGAGAATTATATATAAACATATTTACCTTCCAAAAAACTTTCTTAAATACTCATAAACATTTTGATTTACTAAAATTTCAAAAATATAATGAATGTCATTGGATATTTAGAGTAAAACGATTAAAAAAAAAAAGACTTTATTTATTTATTAAAAATATCTTTCTCTTTACAAAAATTATTATTATACATACGAATT
>QZLH01000448.1:12337-80836 GCA_003833135.1 Oehlia diaphana | reverse complement strand
TCTTATTATTATACATGTAATAAAAATTATGAAATATTATCTGAATTTATTCTGAATTATATCTGAATTTATTCCGAATTTTATAAATTAATAAATTGTATTTTGACGCTAAATTTCGTAGTATTTGTTGATTTATATCCGATTTATATCTGATTTCTTATTCTGAATTATATCCGAGTGGTAACCACTCGGAATCCAAATGGAACATTGCCTTTTAAAAAAATCGGCCATAATTGAGTTATAAATCAGATTAAAATCAGATGATCGATTTCTATCTGATTTGGACCATTTCGACTAGTGATTAATGACTTTTTTTTTTCTTTTTTAGACGCATTTTTCGGATATTTGGACATGGGATATCATGTAGGTAAAAAAAAAACAATATTTTTATTTTTTTTAATTTTAAAATACATTATTATTAATTGTTCTTTTTTTTCCTTTTTTTAGACGGTCAATTCTTGATTTTTTTTTGTAGGCCTCAATTTCAGCACTTGGTAATTTAACATAACCTGGCTTTAGCTTCTTAATGAACTTGAAATTTGTGAGTATTCATCTTCTTAAACATGGATCTTGAGATTTTTTTTTGTTTTTTTAATTCATTTATGAGGGAAATTATTTTATTTTATTTTTTTCATTTCAACGAACTGTTATTAACAGTTCAGTTTTTTTCTTTTATAGATGATTTTCTGATCTCTTGAGTATGCGGACTCGGTTGGTATTATTATTCAGATTAATCTATAAGCATGGCTATTAATTATTCTTTAATGAATCGAGTTAGAGCGGATAATTGATTTATGTTAGATTGTTAGAATATCAATTGTATTACTGGTAAATAAAATATAGCATTTCAGAAAATTTTATAATAAAAATTAATAACAATTGGAGATTCTAATATAAATAAATTGAAAAATTAATAATAATCAGAAAATTATATATAAAGTAGTTTTTAGATTGAAAATTATTTTCGATAAAGCTGATATGTAAAATTTGGCCAGAATTATGTTAATTTCAGCTAAAAAAATAAAATCGCGTCAAACTACATTATTTTAGTCACACATACTTTTTAAGGTACCATATTACATATTCTTTAATTATACAATATTTTGTGTAATAAAATTTGATATGTTTGGGTGATGGAACAAATCTGCTGATATAGTTACTGATTTATATTATTCTGAGTGCTAAGCCATTTTGCTGATTAAATTTGCATCACAATTATCTCATTTTTACTGCACTCTTATATAATAAGCAAATTTTTTACATATTTTTTAAGCTTCCCCAGTAACACTAACAAATTTTCCACCCCACATGATTTTGTAAAATTCATCACCGGCATCACATCCCACCGTATTTTCACTGTTTATATTTATCTAAGGGACTTAGTTTTTTTTTGCCTCACAAAATTTATTTTTTCACATCCCCTTAAATATCATCGGTCACGTGAGGATAGAAATTTTATAATAAAATTGTTGGTGTTATAATGGGACATAATTTTTTATTAGTAGTAATATGATGCATTGCATAAAAAGCCTAAAATATATTGGGCTAAGGACTGCTTGTATTTTTCCTGCTCATTTACAAAGTGCAAGATTATTAGGCGCTATACTGATGATGTAAAAAATGCTTCAATGGTCATTAATAGCTACCTTCAAAAAAAAGAATTTATTGTATTTGATCTCACTAGGCCAGAGGATGATCCTCTTGCAATCCGCCTAAGGTTTGACACTTCACTAAACCTGCAGAAGGAAGTAGAGGCTAGGCAGAAGCGCAAGGAAAAAAGCTTCTCAACTAATGAGTAGAATCTGTCTTAATAGATACCAGCTTTTTTCATAATTATCAAAAATTGGAATGGAAGAACCAGTTATTATTTATATCGATTTTCAAAAAGCTCAAGACTTAGATCAGGATCTTGCTTTAGAGAAACTTTATTACAGACCTGAGGGATATTATTGGTCTGCTAAAAAAATGCAAATAGCTTGTAAAAAAGCCGGATATGGGTTTACTTTGGCTGTTATAAAAAAATTAGCTAAATAAGCAGGCTTTACATCAGATTCACAAGCTTCAGCCAAAATTTATTCAGTATGTCTCCTTTAATAATATACAATTTTTAAATGAAATGCACCAGCACGATACTACTCCCATGCCTTATGATAAAGTAGGTATTTAGATTTATAAGTATAGGGGCGTCATTAAAGATATTGCAACTAGGTATTGTTGTAGTTTTGCATTAACTGATAAAACAGCCATACAGATGGCTAGAGTGATTCAGAAAATCTATGATGATCCTAATAACCCTCTTAGCTATCCAAATACTTTTATTGTAAATAAAGGCACTAAATATATGGACGAATGTAGAGATTTATTGCTTAGCTATATATAGTGTTAGAATTCAGTATGCTAACTCTAAACATGATGTATCTATTGCTGAACGTGATTATCAAGAATTTGAAAAACATGTTTATTTTCGGCAAGATGCTAAAGATTTTTATTTGCCTTTGACTAATAATAGATTCAGGGCATGGTTTAAAAGACTTTATATAAATGATAATATTTTCAATAATACTCCTACTTTGTTAATAGGTATGTCTCCTAACAAGACTGTAAAAAAGGCATTAAAGATAAAAAAATAATAGCTAAACCTTCTGTTGAACATAGGAGACCAGTTGGTTATAATGAACCACTTTTATCTAGTTATACTGAAGTTCAGCATCTATTAAAACCTGATGAATTAGAAGGTGGGAGAAGAAGGACAACTGATTGCAATTGGTTTTCTGAAGTTTTTACAATTGATTCTTATTTGATAAAAGAAAATCAGCCTATTCTCTACAAGCTTTACAAGGGTCCTAGATGTTCATTTGTAAGAGAAGAACTGCAAATCATTCCGCCAGACACAGTATTACCACCCAAATATATTCTTAAGAATTAGTCTTACCTCCTCTCTCCTCCACTTGGTATAGGATTTGTTCGAAAGCATTGCTTAAATAATCATCTATTTCATTTCTATTATAAACTATAATTTGTCTATTTCTAAACCAGTCAGTTCGTGAATTCTTTTTTTCCTGTTTTTCATTCCCAGGTTTATCATCTATAAGAAATTTGGTAAGAAAATATAAAGTGAACTTAAATTGTTCATGCTTATCAAATTCCTTTTCAAGTATTTCTCTAAACTGTTTTTTCAGCTTTCTAACATTTTTCATATATCACTTCTATTATCTAGATAGAATTTAAGAACTTTTGCATGATGTATGGCTATAGCTCTTCTTTTAACTGCTATTTCCAATTCTTCTTGTTCCCTAAATTCTAAATTCTTCTCTAACTTTTTGTGCTTCTTAATTTCTCCTAAACGCTCAAATTCATTATTAATCAAATTCTTGCTCTGATGGGATGCTTCATAGTAGCTAGATTTATTATTTTTTATTTCACTTTTTTCATATTCCTCTAACTCTTTTAAAGTTGGTAGGTGAACTACATCAGGATCATATTGTTCTAGATCATGGATAAGAGTCTTATAACCGTTTAGATCGTTTATTTCAAGTAGTTTATTACCTAGATCAAGTTCTTTCCAATGTTTTTGTAATCTTGCACCCTATGTCTTAATTCGCTCTCTGGGTTTATGTGCATTTGGGCTGATCCAGTTCTTTGATTCCTCTTCTATGATGTAGTCATTACCAAGTACTGGAACTTCCTTTTCAGGTTCTAGCTCAAAAACTAGAGTTTAGATTACCACATGTGGCTTCTCCTTATTACTCATATTTACACTAAAGCTTTCTATATGTACTTTGATTTCAGAACCTTGGATAGCCTGTTGATTAGCTTTTTGATTAAGTATCATCTGAATTGGCATTTAAATAGAAGCTACTTCTCTGCTTTATAATGGTTTGCATGGATTTTTTCGCTTAAGATGCTCATGAAGTTTTTGAGGTGTTGAGCATTCATGATCATAACATTTACAGATTGTATCTTTTTTATCACTTTTTATTTTTCTAACTATGGTGTTATCTCTAATCATCACACTATTACTTGCTTATAAAATTTTTTCTTTAATTAATTATTTCCTATTCTTTTCAGTTTCTAGTTATAGAGCTATCACCAAAAGCGGTATTTATAGGCTTGTCAAAATGGTTTTAAGCTATTATAAAACTTAAGTATTAATTATTTATTAATTAATCTTTCAAATTTAGTGTTAAAAAATAGGATGATTGGTGAATATTCATATCCATATCTTTGTAATATTGAAAAGGCTTGCAATAACCCTTACATTCGCCCAGAAGGTTGTCAATTTTATTGAAAAGCTAAAAACGGATACCATTCACAATTATGTAAATGTTCCACAATTTTGCAATTATTCCGCAATTGAATTGCAATACTTTGTGGAATTGCGATGCAGGAAACTTACAGCTTCTGCTTGTGGCCAATACCTGTTACATGTTAAAAGCTATTATGTTATTTAGTATTATGACAGGCTTCAATTAAATATACAAGAAAGTAATGGATAGATCATTTTGGCTAGCACTTTATCTTAATTTTAGCCAGAATTTTAGGCGTAATATCCAATGGGTATTTACTAAATTTTCGTTAGACTTGCTTTTTAGCTGGAGGCGCAAAGCATATTTTTTTATTAAAGTTTTATGATTAATATGCTATTTTGATGAGCTAGCTTATGCTGAACCTGTTATTGACTAAGGAAAAGTTGGGACAATTCCATGGATTTTATAGAAAGATATTTATTTTTTTGTTAGATTTAATAAATTTTCCAGCAGGGCGGAATTGAGTTAGCCAATGCAAAGCCAATTTCTGATATATATTTCTTGTTAGATTTATAAAATTCCCAGCAGGGTGGAATAGTTAAACTTAAATTTTTCGTTAAATTATTATACTATTTGATGAGCTAGCTTGTGCTAAACCTATTCTTGACTAAAGAAAAGTTAGGACAATTCTGCAGATTTATCAGTAAAATATTAGAGTTATTTTCATTAGATTTATTTAATTATTATGATATTTACTAAGCTATCCTGTGCAGAACCTGTTCTTGACTAAAGAAAAATTGGAATAATTCTGCAGATTTCTTCTGGATTTTTACAGGATGATATTTCGTTAGACTTTTATATAAAATATGCTATTTAATAATAAGCTAGCCTGCATTGAATCCATTTTTAATTAAGAAAAGTTGAAATAAAATTCCCGTTAGATTTATTTAACAATTATGCTATTTAATGAGCTAGCTTGTACAGAAGGCATTCTTGTATATAGAAAAGTTTGTTAGATTTAAAAAGTCACATGATTTTTCATTAAACTTATTTATGGGGTAATAAGAACTGTTAGACTTATTTTATTATTTTTCATTAGACTTAAGAAAATTGTTTGATTTATTTATGTGGTAATAAGGACGGTTAGATTTAAATTCATTAGACTTAAGTAGTTAATATGCTATTTAAAGAGCTAACACGCGTAGAATCAATTCCTGATATAATAATTTTTATTAGATTTAATAAATATAACTAAAAAGTTGATATGGAAATTAAGATTCTAAAGCTATTAAAAGCTTTTCTAATATATTAATAAAAATCAATATGTTTTCTGAAGTTGAAGAACTCACACAGAATTAAGAAATATAATATCAAAATTAAGATTCTAGAACTGATAGAAGCTCTTCTAATATAATAAGAAAAATTAATATTATTTTAATATTTTGTGATCCATACACATAATATTTCAGTAAAGACCAGACCTTTGGTTCTTAAATCCCACTTTCATATTGTGTTAAGTATTGTAAAGAAAAAAAAGTTAATAGAAACTAAAAAATTATAAAACAATTATAATTTAAGAATCTACTTTTTATTATTTTATTTATTTTTCTGATTTTATTTTTTTTTAAAATTTTTTTGATAGATAAATATCAAAAGTTTTATTATTATTAGTTTCATTAATAATATTACTAAAATTTTAGTTGATAAAAGAGAATTAAAAACCTACCAATTTCTTTAAATTTACTTCTTCTTTTTTTTTATTTTTTTTATTTTTTATAATTAGATTTTTTAAGAGGAAAGAATATAAAAAATCAATAATATCTAATAATAAAAATCTATCAATTATTTTATAAACTTAATATTAGTATTAAGTTATCTTATAGATTTATATAAAAAAATTTGCAGTTTGTTTTGTATATCATATTGACTTTGTAACTTGTTTTATAAATTTGAATAATAGAAATTTACAAATTCTTTATTATATTACTTTATACTAAAACTATTATATTTGCCTTTTTATACCAATTTAATAAAAGTTAAATAAATTCTGCTTATTTATAATAAAGGTTAGATTACCATAAAAAATTGGCCTTTTATTAATAATTTTTACTTTATTTTTTTCTTAAATTCTATTGATTAATTAGTTAAAAAGAAAAAAATTATAATAATATAAAATATTTTTTTTTATAATAGGAATTTTTTATTTGATTTTTATTTTAAGCCTAAAAATGACCTGTCTTTTAAGTAAACAGAATCCTAATTAAGCCTTACCATATCTTGTATTTAATTTTTCTGTTTAATGATATTTTAAAGAAAAGTAATGAACTTTAATTTTTTATTTTAAAATGTTTTTTTTTATATTTATTTAAGAACTTTCAAATATTTCAATTTGTAGCTATTTGCTCAAAGTATTTGTATATTGTATTATTGTTTATATTTATTATATTTAAAATCTTAGATTATTGGCAAAGAAAAAGCTAACTAAACATATTGAAATATGTTTATATATATATAATCAAAAGCATATTTATTATGTATAACTCATTGGATCAAAGAAGTTAATTTTAGTATAACCAGAATTTGATATATTTTATATAATGCAAATTTTTACTTAATAATTACATAGTTTAATCTTATCTATAATGATCTTAACAGTTACTTTTTTTCTAATGTCTTGTATGATTTCAGTTGAATTTCTTATTTATATGAATATAAAATTAGATTTAATAATATAATAATATATTATTTATAAAGTATTTATCATTTTTTTTTGCTTGCATTTAAAAAACAAGATATTAGATTAATTCTATAAATCATGTGATGCTAAATATATTGCAGTGACCACAAATTACACAATATATGTAGTACGTTTTTGTTAAAAAATGCCGAGTTTTTAAAGTTCTTTGTGTGCCCACGCGGGCTGCGGGCGCAACATAATCAAAACAAACACGATTTGTACTTTTCTTACAAAATTTTCTTATCATTAAAAATAATGAATTGAGCTATGAGTCTTACCCAAAGAAGCAGGAAATTTTGTACGCCAATTCGCCAATTCGCCAAGTTGCATTTATGCTTTTTTTTTCCAAACTAGTGATAAGCTCAAATATTGAAAGGTTGTTCCCCCACATTTCAAATTTATGCTTGAACTACACAAATTACATCAGTTCCCAATCGGACCCACCCTTGACCAATTTGTGATCTTAATATTCTTTTTGTATCAACCACAAAGAGTTGCATTTTCGTTTATGCCTATTATCTGTATGAGCTACCTTGTATAAGCCTTTTCTTCATTATTCTGCAACTAACCTTTCTCCCTCCTTTTTTTTAAAAATAGCTTTTTGTTGTTCCTATCCAAACTAGTTCGTTGTCACTCGCATAAAAACGGATATATTGGGGTTATTTAATTTTTTTCCTCTTTTCCCTTTTTTTTCGACGTTATTAACCTTTTACTCCGACCGTAACTCCTTTTGCCTCTAAGTTAAAATTTCCCCTTCTCTTTATCTTTTTCCATATAACACTTTCACACGGCCATTTAAAAGTAATTTTCTTCCTTCCACTTTTTTTAGCTTCTTGCGATTTCTTTAATTTATAATGGCTAAAAAAGGAAAACAAGATCTTCCACTTCATAAAGTCATCATGGTCGGTTCGGGTGGTGTAGGCAAATCTGCTTTGACTTTGCAATATATGTATGGCGACTTTGTTGAAGAATATGACCCAACAAAAGCAGACTCATATCGTAAGAAAGTAACGTTAGATGGACAAGAATGTCAGATTGACATTCTAGACACTGCTGGACAGGAAGAATATGCTGCCGTATCCTTTTTAGCATTATAGGGATTTATAAAATGTAAAAAAAAATTTTGAAATTCAAGTTTAGTCATTTAGACGAGACATTTTATTATTATTTCGATTATGATAGGAATGAATAATAATCACATCAATTTTTTAAATTCAATCTTATATTATTGAAATTAATTTATAATTATATTTCCTTGACGATTTTTTATTTTATAATGAAAGATTCGGGATAATTATTATCGGTCTGGCGAAGGCTTTTTATGTGTTTTTTCCATTTGCGAGTATGAATCATTTGTACATACGCAAGATTTCAGAGATCAAATTTCACGAGTACTTGATGATGATAGCGTAAGTAATAATAATGTATGAAATTCGACCCATTTTATTTAAACTTTTTATTTTATTTTTTTTTAATTATAAGTAATTTTTTTATATATCATATTATGATTGCTTATGTATTTTGAATTGCCTTTTTTCCTGGAAAGAACTAATTTTTATAAACATTTCTAGATACCCTTTATTCTTGTCGGTAATAAAGCCGATTTAGCCAAAATTCGGAAGGTTCCGGAAGAGGAAGCTAAAAATAGAGCTCGTGAATGGGGTTGCGATTATTATGAAACTTCTGCAAAAACACGAAAGAATGTTGATGAAGTATACAATGAATTAATGAGGAAAATAAAAAGTCGCAAGGATTCTAATAAGGAGAGAGAAAATAAGGATAAAAGAAGCAAATGTGTTTGCTTGTGATGAAATAAAGGCTTTCGTAAGATTTTATACTTCAGGATTTGATATATACATATATTTTCACGTGTTATAAATAATATTATAGTTAAACATTTCATACATAGATTTGAACATGAACAATTAATGGCCAAAATTGCATCACCATTTTTTTGACGCATTCAGATCCGCATAGATATATATTTTGTTTGGGATACATTGCATTTATTAGTATTTCTTTATTGCCACTCATTTCATGATTATTTATCAGTTCATCATTGGACAATTTATTTAATTCATTTTTTTATGTTGTTTTAGACTTGTATATCACATACATTCATAAATATTTTTTTTTTACCTTTAACCCTACATTTGTGTAATAATTATTATCTTGGTGATTTCACGCATATTCCTTGTAATTTCTTTTTTCCGTTTCATAAAGCAAGTAAAAACCACTTTCGATTATATTGTATTTATTATTTTATTTATTTATTTACTTTTTTCTCCTAATATAATATATTTTAATTATTTTGTTAAATAAATCTTTTTCGCTTAAAATTACGCCCAAGTTTTTTTAGATTGATTTCATTATCTTTCCTTTTCAAGGAACTAAAAAAAAAAAATTCTGGAATCTAATCGATATCAGATATTTATCATTGTTCTTCTTGATCATGGAAATATTTTTTTAGCCCGTACATCACGCGTGTATAGTGATGAATGATTGAAATTCGACAAAGTGAGTAAGATTTTCAATAAAAATAATTGTTCTAAAAAGTAAATTACAATGAATATTATTATTATTTATAATGATTTTATCGACTATTAGTAGTTCATTGTGTGCGGAATGTGCACATGATTTTAGTTGATTTTATGTTTATAATGATGACTAAGCCACAATTTTCTATAATTTGAGCTTTAAAATTGTAAAAACTTTATTATGTTACAAAAATAATCAACAAAACGTTATTTTAATTTAAATGCCTTATCCGCTTATCACAATCAAATCTATGTGCGCAATGTGCGGAATTACAGTACTGTACATATGTAAAGCGCACAAAAATTTTTGGACATGTGCGGATTTCTCACACTTCACGCATCTTTCTCACTCACTGTCCCACTCGTGAGATGTGGGCATAGCTAAAGCAAAAAGCATATATGAGTTATTTCTAAAAGATATTTGGAATAAGTCTACTGTAGAAAACCTTTCATTTTATAAACAAATTTTACATTACTATGTGTAATGATCAATTAGAATCTGGTCACGGTCTAACACCTGAAAAAAATTCCGCAATGGCCGGCATTAATATCATTAGGATCAGGATCAGCAGTGCCGATCATTTATAATTATAAATCGTAAAATATTTAATACTGGCTTCTCCACTTGAAGATCTGGTACATTATTTATACCATTATACCATTCCACGATTACTGGAATATTATTTTCGTATTACTTATTTATGAATTGAGCACATAGATGATTCTATGTATGTATTTGATTTAACTGATTTACCAGGAATCCACTTTATTCCCGTGAAATTAATTGGGTAATCTCAGAGCACTACAGCAGATGTTCATTTACTCGTGATATAACATTTCTATTTCGTTTTTATTCCAAATTTATTCTTCTGCTAATTCTCAGTATTTAAAAAGAAATCAGGTGATAAAAAAGAAACACCGCCTAATATTTAGTATCTGAAATCTGCTCAAGTTTTCGCCTTAGCGAATCACAATTTGTGCGATTTAGTTCAATTACTTTCTTCACTTAGGTAATTTTAACAAGGTTTTTTTTTTTTTGAATGAGGTTTATTTTAGCAATAAGAATACGATAATGATAGATCAACAACTTACATAATTCGTTCGTAATTGACTCTCAATTGGTGTTTCTGTGAAAATCGGACTCTAGATCTTGCTTGAATTCATGTTTAATGTAACACAAATTTACGAAATAAATCTTAGATTTCCGATATCTACGGTTTTACGGTTTTGATAATCCCAGCTTCTCAAAATAAAGAAATAATAATGGATGAAATACAAACACTTAAGTCGAATTACCTTCAGAAATGTCTAACGCGCCAACAATGACACCACAGACGCCTTTGTTAAATAAACCAAACATAAACACTATTAAAAGAAAGATTATTTTAATCCTTTCGGGGTTAATTCTTGTCAATATTGGTGTTTGGGTAGCAGCCGCAATTGCTTTTCGCAATTTCTCTTTATTGGGAACATCCGTGTTAGCATATACTTTAGGACTTAGACACGCTGTAGACGCTGATCATTTAGCAGCTATTGATAATGTTACTAGAAAACTTTTACAGTCAGGTCAACATTCGGTGTCAGTTGGGCTCTTTTTTTCTTTAGGTCATTCTACTATTGTCATAATTGCGACTTTTGCCATTGCTATAACTGCAACTGCTGTAAAAAAAAAACTTGGTGATCTTAAAGCAATAGGAGGTCTTATTGGAACAAGTGTTTCGGCAGCTTTTCTATTTATAATTGGAATAGTGAATTGTTTCTTACTTGTTTCTATATTACGTTCACTTAGAAAATTTAAACGTACTGGTACATTTGAAGAAGAAAATATAGAAGATATTCTTAATAATTCCGGATTTCTCGGAAGATTTTTTAAACCTGTATTTAAATTCATTGACGCCAGTTGGAAGATGTATCCACTTGGTGTACTTTTCGGTTTCGGTTTCGATACTTCAACAGAAATAGGTTTATTAGGGATTGCTGCAATTCAGGCAAATCAAGGACTTTCTATTTGGTTAATTATGTTCTTTCCTTTACTTTTTACATCCGGAATGGCTTTAATTGATACGATTGATGGTATACTAATGTTGGGAACTTATACATGGGCTTATATAAATCCAATTCGAAAATTATATTATAATTTTGTTATTACATTGCTTTCGGTTTTAGTAGCTTTTGTCGTTGGTACTATAGAACTTTTAAATATATTAGGTGATAAGTTGAATCTTCAAGGTCCTTTTTGGAATTTCTTTGCGGCACTTGGAGAAGAATTTGGTACTATTGGCTATTTGATAATTGGTCTATTTGTCTTCACTTGGGTGATTGCCACAATTGTTTATAAATATGGAGGTTATGAAAAGTTGGTACATAAGTTTGATCAAAGAAACGTTCAAAATTTGGATAATGTTAATGATGAATTAAATCAAGGTGGTTCAAAGCATAGTATTGACATAGACGTTGAACATTCGGAAAATGAACGTCATTCTAAGGGATCCATTGAAATTCACGATAACTAAAAATTCGTTTATGGAGCGAACTCTACCCCCTGGTTAAGTACTTAAATTATCTGTAAATAAACACAATTTTTACACTTTCCTAAATTCCGACTGAAATTAACCATGATTTAAAATCTAACCAATAAATCATTGTCGTCAAAAAATATAAACTCGTTATTATATTTCATAAATTTATTTATTCACATAAAATATTTTAATTTCTCCACGGGTTTATAATATTCGCGATTAATGATCATGACTATCATCTCTTTCTCTTCTTTCCGGCTCGACCTAATGAAGAAAATAATCAGACATGTTTATTGTGCAAAGACGACAAAAATTAAACAACCCTAACCTTTATCATATCATCAATTCTAAGAATGGATATTGCTGCCTCGGTTGCAGACTTCAGCGATTTAATTTTTGACATAGCAGGTTCTAGAACACCAGCTTTCAAATTATCTCTGACTTCACCCTTAAGAAGTTCAAGGCCATAATATTTTAAAACTTTCTTTGGATCATCTGGTGCAGCATTTTGGGATGTATTATGATATGCTCTTAATTTTGCAACTAAGTCAGTAGAATCCTTTGCAGCATTTACAGCTAGTGTTTTTGGTATTGCAAGAAGTGCGTTTGCAAATTCAGCTATAGCAAGTTGTTCTCGCGATCCCTATAATAGTTTTAGAATTAAAAATTTATCTTAACAGTATAATGTTATTGATTTAAATATAAATATCATACCAAAGTTGTCGCAAAGTTTTCTAAATAAATACTTAATGCTGTTTCTACCGCACCACCACCTGGAACGACATTACCACTTTCAAGGGTCCTTTTCACAACTGACAATGAATCGTGTAAAGATCTTTCCATTTCATCCAACATATAATCGTTGGCACCGCGTAAAATGATTGAAGAAGAATTTTGACCTTTAGTACCCTTGATAAGAATGCACTCGTCATCTGAAATGCGTTCTTGGATAACTTCTTCCGCGGTACCAAGATACGATGATTCAAATGTTTCTTCTCCCTCAAGATTAGCAAGAGTGGAAATAAGCGTGGCTTGATTTTATTAAAGAGTGTAGAATGTGAATATTTATTCAATTGGAATAAATGCAGATTACTGATAAATACCTCCAGTAGTTTTAGCAATTCTTCTCAAATCTTCCTTTTTACATCGACGAACCGCCATAGCCCCACTTTCTACAAAGAATTTTAAACAAAGGTCATCAATACCCTTTGTTGTAAGAACAACATTGGCTCCCGCAGCAAGAATTTTTTGAACGCGTTCGATAGTAATGGTAGCCTCGCTATGTAATTAAAATAAATAAGTCATATATAACTAATATTATTCGACAGGATGTTTAATTATATACCGCTTACGAATATCCTCTAATTTATCTGGATCATCTACAGTGATATGAACACCCAAATGCATCCTTGCTTTTTGAAGATTCATATCTAAACACGCTATTTTAGCATTCGTGATCTTTGTCTTCATAGCTAGAAATTTATATACGTTACATCTTTCAATATAGGAGAATATAATAAACTTTATACAAGTTATTGTAGTACTATACCTTGAGAAGCAACAGTGCAATTTAAAGCATATCCTTTAACAAAAATCGATTCTCGAGTACTCTTACCATGAGCCTTGAGAACATTAACAGCTTTCACGGGATATTTTACTTCACCACGAGAGTTTGTAGATTTAACAGAAAGAATTGCATCTACAACAATATTTGCGAAGAACTCATCATCACTTAACACCATTAAAGAAAATAAGAATTAATGAGGTATTTATAGATTATGAAGGGTAATTTGATTGAATAAAATATTTTTCTTACGTTCCGATTATCTTACTAGCCATACTTGTTTTTGCAACATTTATGAGACATTCACGTCCCAATGTATCAACTTTTGTAGTTAGATGATCAGCAATATATTTACATGCTTCTTTGCTCGCCAACCGATAACCAGTAATAATTGTGGTTGGATGAATTTTATTCTTCACGAGCTCATTTGCACGGCGAAGTAGTTCTGCAGCTATTATAACGACCGATGTTGTACCATCGCCTACTTCTTTATCCTGTTGCTGAGCAAGTTCTACAAGAACTCGTCCAGCAGGATGTTCAACTTCAAGCAAATTAAGAATTGTTGCTCCATCATTTGATATTGTAACATCCTAACAAATAAATAAATAATTCATTTCATTTCAAGACTTCAATATATTATTATTATTATGATTCGATTTGTTCGATTCTCAGATGGCTTATAATTATTAATACCTACACCAATATCATCAACTAACATTTTATCTAATCCCACTGGACCAAGAGAACTTTTCACAATATTCGCGATAGACATAACAGCAAGTACTAGTAAAAAAATATAAAAGAAATAAGTAAAAAAAAAACTTATTACTTCTAACGTGTATCTTCAAAAGTACTTTTATTCAACTAAACAGTAGATATTTAAGAGGTGAAAATTGTAAAAAAACTATCACACACAATAGATAAACTAAAAGTAAGCGTTTAAAAAGGATTATAATAATTAGATATCAAGTTTCAAGCAAACCAAGCTTCTCGAGAGCGTAGTTCAACATACCATTCTGGTTGCGCACCTCATTCCCAGAAACTCTCTCGCCGCCAAGAAAGAGTGATTGGTTACGATCGCGTTGGAACATATTTTAAATAAAGTTTGATAAGATTATAAAAAATTCTTTTTTTAAATGATTGCAAAAAAAAAAATTGAATCACGTGCTCAGGTTGTTGGCGCAGATTTAATATAGGGTGTATCCACATGTACCCCGAAATCAAAGTTAAAAATTATTTTTTCGTTTATTATAACAAGAAATTATTATAAGACGAATTTTATATTAAAGCTACATTATATATAGGTACTTTTCATATATTAATCAATTTATTTCCTATAGGATTATATAATCGTATGATCATATGATCTATATAATCGGCCCGTTTTTTATAAAAACTGTTGCGTACTTTTAACAATTTTAATAATGAAAAATTTCAATTTAACAAATAAAAAACCCGGTTTTTAATCATTTTAATAAAAAATATTGCGAAAGTTTTTTCCTTAGCCGGTATGAAATCTGTACGCCGAATATATTAGCTTTAGAGTAAGGGGTGATGGTTAGCGGTTTTTAGCGTCACATGATCACGTGCAAGCCCGAGGTTCAAAAACACTTTATCTGAGGAACAGTTTTTTTTTAGTGGTCCAAAACTTATTTGTCACCTGTTATTTGTCACCGATTTTGGCGTAACCTGGCACAGGTTTCAGACCCATAATAACAGTTCGGTCAAGAAAACACAACGTGGAAAGTCGTATGATACTTTTTAACGAAGGCTACTTATAAATACAGAAAAAAAGATTGTATCAAAATAATCAATGGGAGAAAAAGAATTTTATAGTAAATTGTGTGTTGCTGCAGGTCTTTCTTTTGTCGTTGATGAAAGTCTTTCTTTTTACGGTGATAAAAATGAAGCAAGAGTCGAAGACTTTAACTTGACAGCGAATGATAAGTTTACTCGTAATATTGCAATAATACTTACAAGAGATAAAAAAGTGGTTGCTGTAAGGTTATTAAATAGTACTTACTGAAAATGTATAATTTTGATTTCTAAGAATGGTAAATGGTATGGAGAAGATAATATTATATGAGAAAGATTGTGCGATATCTGAAAAATGTAGTTGAACATCCCTTTCAAGGAAACGATTTGAAAAGTGAATATATACGGAAATTTCATGTTAATAATAAATTGGCTATGCAGCATGAAGCCCACTTACTACTAATTTTTTCGTTATTTATACTTGTGCCTCTTCTGATTTCTAAATAAATTAATCAATTTCTATCCATGAAGAAAAAATCCTCAGGAAGTAATAAGGTTGTATTTGCCGTAAAATTGCAACTCCTAATTTGTGCTTAATTGATGTTAATACAAAATAACATATCTTGACAAAAAGACAGACTAATTATTTTTAAAATAATAAAACAACACAAGAATATGAAGCCAATACCCAAAAGAAAAGTACTGTAACAAATATTTGATTTAATATAATTTTCTATATCTCTTAACTTTGTTTCTATATTTACATTAAAATTTTCACAATTACAGGTATGTTAAGGTTGCTTGTCCAACTCTTTAAAATCCTATACAGTGTGGGACAAAAATAATTGGACTGTAAAGTCTGTAATATATCTCGTTCAATATTACCAAAATTTTCATTTATTGAAACAAATGTGGTAAACTATTAATTGTAAAAATACAATCACTAATTGTTAAGTTATCTTGAATAATAGAAGATGAGAATATTGTATACCGAATGCAATATTTAGATCATTATTGGTCCATTAATTACCGGATTACTACCAAATTATTCACCTTAATGAGATGATTCTAACAAGCTTTTCACGAATTGCCGATCAATTGCCGATCAATTGTATGTAGACGCATGATTTGATCACGTGATATCCGAAATTATAGTGTAAATATGATAATTCGAAGTTGGATGAATCCTTTAGTGATTTTAATAAAATAGTAAAAATAGTAATAAAATAACAAGCCAAGGCAGATTTCCTTAAAAAAATCATCAATGAATTCATCACATATTTAATATGGCCTCAGGGATTTGATTCTATTGAAACTTAATGAATATTGTTAAGCATAACACAGAAAAAAATTTTTAAAAATAAGTTTGTTGAATTACTATAGCAATTATAATTATAAAAAAAAGAAATTTCTGGGTGAACCTTGTTTAATTTGTAAAATAATTAAAAAAATTGATTATTGGCTTAATAGTTGAATCAAACAGAAGACAATTATATAATAACATTACCTTTTATTTTTGTCCCACACAGTAGATTTGCTCGGAGTAGAGTAGTCGGAAAATTAATTTATACTTTTTTGGATATGATCGGCAAAGTCGAATTTTGTTTTTCGTTCAGTCAGTCAAAATCCGCATCCAAAACCTCCTTCCGTCCTTTAAGCAAACTTGTAGAGCAGCCGAAAATATTCTTATAAATGAATTTTAATGGCCATTTGTTAAGAAATGAACTTACTGTATTATAATAATTCATATAAATTACTGCGCCACCAACCCAGGACGTGCCTAAATTTTACTTTAAAGGCCAATTAGAATCATAGGAAATAAATCGTACGATAATTTTTAAAATTCGACTTGACGTTCAATTTAGCATTCATTTTAACATTTCATTTAAGCGTTTAGGATTTTTTTATAATGAATTCCCAATTAAACGCGTTAAAATGCATAGGATCACGTTTATTATACTATAAAAGCTTTTTAAACCGAAAGAGCGCGACTTCTTGTCTCACTTTATGTGTACCTTTCCGAAAATCCCAATCGTCTTTCGTTTCAAGTTATTCCGGTATAATTTCGAATATACCGCTAGTCAAAAATGACAAGGAAAGTTGTAGTTATTTCTCTCGTTTGAAAAGGAAAATTTGTATATAATACATAATAATTTAACATTTGAAATTCTCACCTTATAGACTTTTGATAAAATTTTAATTGCAAATAGAGGCGAAATAGCTGTTCGTGTCATTAAAACAGCTAAAAAAATGGGAATAAAAACAGTTGCTATTTATTCTGACGCAGATGCTCGAAGTTCACATGTCATATTAGCAGACGAGGCAGTTCGTGTGGTTTGTGAATAATTTACTTATTAATTTTCAATAAAGGTTAGAAGTATCTTACTTAAGATATCGAATTATAGGGCCCGCCTCCTACGGATCAAAGTTATCTTTCGATTCCTGCAATTTTAAATGCTATTAAAGAAACTGGAGCACAAGCTGTACACCCAGGTTAAAATTATACTTTTCTCTGATAGTTTTAAATCTTTCAAGTTAATATATTTCTTGTACTTTAGGTTATGGGTTTTTATCAGAAAATTCACATTTTGTAAAAAGCCTGGAAGAAGCTGGTGTCGTATTTATAGGACCTGGTGAAAAAGCGATGGCAGATTTAGGTGATAAAATTCGAAGTAAAATAATCGCCAAAAATTCTGGCGTTAACACCATTCCTGGCTTCGACGGAGTTGTTAAGAATACGGATCATGCTTTGGAAATTTGTAGGGTTATATTAAAAAATAGCAGAAATAGTTTGCATATTAATATATTAATGAATTAAATGTTTTTTAGCTCGTTCGATTGGCTACCCTGTTATGCTCAAAGCTTCTGCGGGTGGAGGTGGTAAGGGTATGAGAATTGCTTGGTGAGTGTATGATAATCTTGTTTGAGAATTTTTTTTTTTTTACAAAAATAATCTCGTATTATTGTTTAGGAACGATCAAGAAGTCATTGAGGGATTCAAACTTGCGTCACAAGAATCCAAATCAAGCTTCGGCGACGATCGATTATTAATTGAGAAATATATTGACAATCCGCGTCATATTGAAATACAAATATTAGCCGATAACTTTGGAAATGCCCTATATCTTCCAGAACGTGAATGCTCTATTCAAAGAAGAAATCAAAAAGTAATAATCATTGTCTATTTTTGAAAGTTGTACAGATCTGAATAAATGTTTAATCTATTAAAATTAGGTAATCGAAGAGGCACCAAGCGTACATTTAGACACATCTACTCGTAAAGCTATGGGAGAGCAAGCCATTTCTCTTGTTAAGCATGTTGGATATGTTTCAGCTGGAACTGTTGAATTTTTAGTAGACTCTAAACGTAACTTTTATTTTCTTGAAATGAATACGCGTTTACAAGTGGAACATCCTATCACTGAGTACATTACGGGCCTCGACCTGGTTGAACAAATGATTCGTGTTGCAGCAAATCAAAAATTATTCATGAAACAAGAAGATATTAAACATAAAGGATGGGCTATTGAATCGCGTGTATATGCCGAAGATCCTGAAAAATACCTGCCATCTATTGGACGTCTTAGTAAATATATCGAGCCTGTTAGCTTGACAGATAAACATGAAGTCCGTTGCGATTCTGGTATAGTTGAAGGGAGTGAAATTAGCATCTATTATGATCCTTTGATTTGCAAACTTTCTACTTATGGTGAAACAAGAGATGAAGCTATTCAAACTATGGGAAGAGCTTTGGATTCATATGTTATAAAAGGTATAATTTCTACATAACTTTTATTTAATTCCTGTGCTTTAATTAGTAATTTTTTTTTTTTTTTTTTTTTAAGGAGTTACGCACAATATTCCATTATTACGTGAAGTTATTGGAAGTTCAAGATTTAAGTCTGGAAACATTTCTACCAAATTTCTTGCAGAAGAATATCCAGAAGGTTTCAAGGGTCATATACTTAAAAACGATTCCTTATTTGAACTTGCCTCAATCGCTGCATTAGTTCATGCTAAAAGGGATGTACGTAATTGGTGTTGGAAAGATGGTAATGAAAGCTTTTCGAATAGAAATGTACCGAACAATTGGAATCTTTGGGTTAAAATACACAACAATAATAGTAAAATTGAAACCGTTAATGTGCTTGTTGAAAGGAGAAGTACTACTTTGCAACACAAAGATGAATATGAGGTAATGTTAATTTGTAATCACTAGTAAAGATAAATTTCATTTATTAACTATTAACTATCTTTATATAAAGGTCATAGTAGAAAGCCATCCACCAACCATAGTTAATGCTCAATGGCCATTAGAGTCACCTTTAATAAATGCTCAATTACTTGTTCCAAACCAGTCGAAAAGATCTGTTACTGTACAATATTTGGATCCTTTACCAGTTGGTTTCCGTCTTCAATATATGGGAACGAAATTTGATATCACTGTTCACAATAAAAGACAGCACGAATTAAGTCAATTTATGATTGAAAAACCAAAGAAAGATTTATCGAAAGTTATCATAAGCCCTATGCCAGGCTCTGTTGTAAGCGTAGCGGTTAACGTTGGAGACATTGTAAGTTTCAATAAATTAATACGTATAAATTTTTATTATAGTATTTCATTTAAAATTTCTTTATTGGACAGGTAAATGAAGGAGTTGAAGTTGCTGTCGTTGAAGCCATGAAAATGCAAAACATATTACGTGCCTCCCGTGTAGGTAAGGTTAAAAAGATAAATGTTAAACCAGGTAGTTCAGTCGCTGCTGAAGAAGTTTTAATAGAATTTGAAGATGAGGAACAAAAGTAATCAATAGTAATAGTAAATTTGTACTTAAATAACTTAAATGTATACAATTTGAGATAAATTTTGGCTATATAATTATTACAAAACTATTATAAACCAATTCTTTCTTGCGTTGTCCTATAAAAATATTTAATAAATGTTAATTAAATTAAATTTTAAGGCTAGAAATTAATAATCTTGCATTCTTACATGTTATTTTTCAAATTACGAAGTTCTTCTGTACCAACGATAGGAATGAGTTGCTCCTGTGGCTGTTGAAGTGACTGCTGTTGTTGCTGTGATTGTCGTTGAATAGTATCTTCTAGTTCAATACTTTTTCTTTTGCCCTTTCCACTTATACCCGGTTTTTGAGAAAGCTTTTTTTGATAGACTTCTCGAAGTTTAGGAAGTTGTTCGACGTCGTCTTGACGAATTTCTAAACGTGTGGGATTACGACGAAGCATATTGCAATATATTTTTATTACAAATAAAAACGAAAATATCGCGCGTCACAGGGTTAAGCCAACTTGAGGTTATACACGATCGAACACGTTGAACAAGATACCTAATTTCCAAATGAAGTTATAAACAATAACTTAGCTATTAGTAATAAATTCTATTTAATAATCAATACTCATAACTAACTGCTAATACTGTACATATTTTTTCTTTGAACTTTGGGTTTTATAATGAAAATACAAATTGTATCGAGTGTGATTAGTGTGATATTAATAAGCCTGTGCTTCCTGACATTTGTGGTTGAGGGCTGGGATAATAAAGTTCTTTTGGAAAAAGTTCGAGCTCTTACTCTGTACAGAGGAAAATATACAACTGGGAGAAGACATATACCCATTAAACAAATAGAATGTATCGGAGGGAACGCAGGCTGTCGTTATGAACCTGGTGTTGTATTCTTGTGTTTTATATTTCAGTTTGTAGTTATTCATAAAAATGTTTATTATAAAAATGTTTATTATCTTATTTATCTTATTTTCACTTTATTTTTAGATGTTATTCAGTGTAGAAACATTGGATTGGATGGAATAAGTTAGTTTAAATATCTAATTATTTTATAAAAGGGTTTGTTCGTAATTTTAACCTCTAATAAAATATTTATTAAAGATCCCAATTGGAAATGTGAAGCAGATTTACCTAAATCATTAAAATTTGGACGTGTATGTATTTTGTTTGAATTATTGTGTTAACTGTTCTTTGTATAATTTAATGTTTTTTTCTCTTTTTCAATTTAGTTAAAGGTTACTTGTGAAGGTTTCATCTAATTCATTAATTATTAAATGCGCAATTTTTTATATATTTCAAATAACAATATTTCTTGTATTTACAGGTTATGAACATCCAAATGATCAATACGTCTTAAAAGGTAAATCCAATCGAAATAAAAAAGAGTAAATTCCCTCAGTTCAGTTTATATACAATTTATTTTGTGTAGGATCATGTGGTCTTAAGTATACTTTATATCTCACCAATGATTATACTAATGATCGAAAGAAAAAACAATGGTTTAATAATTGGTTCGATAATGTGAATGTAGACGATGATGAAGACAGTAAGTATGCTATAATATATATTTGTTCATATAGATATTTTTTGATATTGATAATCATTTTTTTATTTAAAGAATCGCTATTTAATACATTATTTGGAATTGCATGGCTTGGTATGATTGGATACATTTTATATAATATGTACTTATCATGTATGAGGACACGAAGAGGAAATAATAGAAATAATAGGTAAGTTAATAAGCTACAATGTAAATTATATTTATTTATTTTATTTAGAAATAACTTTCCAAATAATTTTTTTTTACGTAGGCCTACTAATGTTCATTCTCAAGAATTTAGAACTTCGGACGATGAAGCTGGAGAATCGTCTCGCCTTAATCGCGGTAATGTTTTAATAAATTTAAATCGATTTTAATTTTAAAACATCATTCATTAAATTATTTTCTCCAATTTATTATAGATTCGTCATCATCATCAACTAGGCGTGCATATCGAAGGGAAAATATTCCATATCCAGGATTTTGGACAGGAATTTTAGGTGGTGGTTTAGCTGGTTACCTATTTGGTAGAAGAAACAACAACAATAATAACTATTTTCATAGAAGAACACGAAAAAAGCCTAATTATAGTTATAGCACAAGTTCTATTAATAATAATTTTTACGACTATTATGATTGGAACAATGATTATAGAGATTATTCTTCTACTACTACTACAGCAAGCTGTGATTATGATGACACGTACACCGCGTACGGCTTTGCAGAAACTGATAATAGATAATTTCGAAGTGATAGTATCAGTGTATGTATATATATAATTTAAATTTATTGATTAAACGTTCTTACAGGTATATTGATTATCATACTTTTAAAAAGACGACAAAAAAAAGCAATAGTGGGAAATTGAAATAGAAATTTATAATTAAAAAAAGTCGATTAAATTTGTAAAATTTTTCTTTAATCCTATCCTCTAAATAGCCCATATTAAAAAAAAGGTTGAAAATAAAAAGTCCTCTAATGTACAATAATAAAAGTGTTTTGGACAATGAATGAGAATTAAAGAAATTAGTGTTTGATTTAAAGAAAAGATAATGAGTTTTCGTAATTTATAATATCATACAAGTGAATACAGAATACTGCTACTAACGTAAACAAAAAATTAAGGCGGTGACCCATTGCACCTTTATATATATATATATATTTTTTTAAATTAAGATAAAGAAATAATATCAGAATATAGCTGAAAGAGGAAGAACATTATTTATAATAAAAACGATTTTCATAAAAAAAAGGAAGAAAATTTTTATTTAAATCCTCAAACCAACCATTTCTCTTGTTCCTTAATGTAGTGTTCTATTAAATAGTATTAAATTGTTTTAATTCCATTAGACGCTGCTAATTTTTCCATTTTTTTACTCTCCGACTTAGCCTTCTTTTCTCTTTTCTTTTCTTCTTTCTCTGCTTTCTTATCTTTTTTACTCGTTTGTGTGTTATTAGTACCCTCTTCGAATAACGATTCCAGGTTTGACGAAGTCTTTTTTTCGTCTTTATCATCTTTCTTATCCTTATCTTTGTCTTTTTCTTTGTTTGATTTATTATTAGATTTTGTAAACCATGATGTTTTTTCTTTTTCTTGTGATGACGATTTTTCATGTGTATTATTGTCATCATTGTCCTTTGAATCTTGATCACCATGTGATTTACGTCTATCTGAATTATTATCTTTTTTTCTCGGTAGTATAGTCGTCAGACGTTCAGAAAATGATGGTTCCCTTACAGGAGTTTGACGCTCTTTTTTAGGCTCTTCATTGTTTATTGAAGATGTAACATTATTATTATTATCAGCACCATTAATTGTAGTTGACGTGGATTGTGCATCAATAGAATGTGATTCAGCAGCACCCTCTGCTGATACTTCTGATGATGCACTAGAGGCTACATTGTTTGCCCAAACAGAATACGGTAGACCAAGAGAACTTAAATCTAAATCACAGGCTTGATAAAATAACACATAACCTGATCCAGTTGCCGGTATATCTCCAAAATATTTGTGAATTTCACTTTCATCTACAGGCTAATAAAGAAATAAATAATTTAATAATAATTATAAGACTATTTAACCATAAAGTTCATATTACCGTACCTCTACAGTATCGTCATCAAACAAAAGCCATTGTCCCATGCTCTTTACCAATGTAACATAATGGCCATGATATGGCCCACTTTAAAGAAAATTTTGTTAATACATTTGAAAAAATGGTTAAGCATATTACATAAGCATATATCTTACCTTCCAATGTGGACACAAATTGCATAAAGTTCATAAAGACGATCAGGATCTTTAATATTATCACACTATATCAAAATCAAATATATGTATATATATATTAATATTATATTGTGATAGAAATAATCGTTATAATATCTCAAATGCAACATTACCGTGTTGAATAGTCGTAATTCAAAAGGAAACACTACTCTATATGATAATTTAATATATTTCTGTAACCTTTCTTGATATTTAAAGCGTTTTAAATGTAACGCTAATACATTGGGCAATTTTTTAATTTTCATCCTATCAAAAGAATTTGATAACTTCATTATATTTAATTAGAGAAAATATATCATAATGTAATGTGCATACCTCTTTTCGGCCTCTTGTAATCCACAACACACGTCACAAAAAAATTTATCCTGGTGAACTAACATTTCGCTTGCAGAAAATTGTCTCAAACAAGACGTAACAGAAGAATTTTGTTCAATATCAATGGAAAGATCGAGGAAAGGGTCATCTCTGCTTGTGATCTGAACATTACAATATCAATAAAAATTCAAAAACATTAAAAAAAAATTGTAAATTTCTATTTAACTCACTGTTTCACAAGTCAGACATTTCGTTTCATTTGTTAAAGTGCCCTCAAATAGTTTATGTACCCAAGTTGTCTTTAAAGAGGATGTGTTTGAATTAATTTCTGATCCTTTGAAAGAACTTTCATCTGCTTTGATATAGAAAATTATATACTTGAGAAATTTATAATTTAAATTATTATGGAATACTTTCTATAATAATTACCTGAAACGCCACTTTCTTCACTTTCGTTTATGCTTGTACCGTTTACTGACGATTTTGACTTTTCACTGATGTCACACCGTTGCTCTTGTTCTCTTTGTTTTTCTAATTCTTCCATTTTCTTTTGTTGTTCTATTACATTCTCGGCTATAGCATTAAGAGTGTAATTTAAAAATTCATGTGCATCTTGGTGCATCGTTGTACGAAAAAGTTCTATCCAAAAATAATAATAAAACTAAAAATTAATAAATAATATAATGTTAATAAAACAATGACATACACTACAAAGAGAATAAAAATTTACCATTTTCTTTTTTTAATTTTGCTATGAATCCATTCGGCGCCATAACACCAGTTCTTTTTTTCTGACTACTTATCTTCCAAAATAATTCTTTCAATGCACTAAATAAAGTATCTTCATTAAGTCCATTGGATGATGATATATCACTATTCGCTGAAAAGAAGATATGAATTGCTTAGTGAAATAAAGTTTAGACTAAACATACCAAGTAAAAATAACTTACCTTTATTTTCAGATGTGGCATTTACATCTATTTTAGAAATAGTATCATTCGTAAGTGATGATGTTAATATTTGTGAATTAATATGCGACATGGAAGGAGCTAACAAACCATTTTGTCCATTCGGGAAGTTGATAACGCATTCTCGAAACGGTTTACAAAAATAAAGAGCTTGTAAAATAGAATTGCAATAGCTAATGTTATATAAATAAATGAATGATTGATTGAATGAATAAAATTAAAAAAGTTAATGAAATTGTATAATTTTAGAAAGAAATCTTACCAGGTATTTCCGAACTGTAAACGTTGATGTTCACGAACAAAAGAAAAAAGTGTTAATGCTGTTTTGATAAAAGTTTTTCGTAGTTCTTTAGTTTATAAACTTTCTGTTCAGCGTCGTTAAATTTAAAAAACGTTCTTACATTTTCCAAGCCGAAATATTTTTCAGACCCACTACTCCAGGGCTCGTTGGCAGTAGTTTTTTTCGAATCACCCTAATAGAAAATCACGTTAGATTAATAAAGTTATATTTTTTCCTGCGTAAATTCAAATCTATTTCCTGCAAAATAGCAAAATAAACTAGATATAAAAAACCAGCTTACCATGCCAATCCATTTTAAAAGTGACATTTTTTTGTTAGTTGGTATTTATCGAATAGTTGTTGGTTGACCTTTTCGCTTTTGCACAATAATTACCTATATTTAACTGGAATAAATTGAAATTTGATTGGCCACAATAATAATAAATAATAAATTGATCATCATTTTGGCCCCAAAAAACGGAGCCACTTTATTTTAATCTTTAAAACCTTTGCAAAATGTACTACTTTTGACATACAAACAGATCTTACCACATTTCTAGAATAGTTTTAGCATATTTAAAAAAAAACTTTTTTAAAAAAAAAATATAGATCCTTTTTTTGAAAAATTAGATTGTCAAAATTTTCTTTTTAATAATTGAGCACTCCGCTGTTATTATTTTATTATTTGGTAAAACAAAATGCGGACTTGTTATTATGAACTTCTTGAAGTAGATCGAATAGCATCTGGAGAAGAGATAAAAAAGGCATACCGTAAGAAAGCTTTAGAATGGCATCCTGATAAAAATTACCATAGGGTTGACGAGGCTACAAAAAAATTTGCTCTTATTCAAGAAGCTTACGATGTTTTATCTGACCCTCACGAACGTGAATGGTAAATTTTCGGTCTATATAATTGGATTAAACAGGTTTATTCAAATTAATTTAAATTCGTAGGTATGATGGTCATCGAGACGCCATTCTAAGAGAAGGTAAGAAGTGTCAATTATTTTAAAAATAAATGACAAACACTAAATCGAAAAAGAAAATTATAGATGATGATATTTATGAACTCGATGATGATTGTGATGAAAGCAGTTCAAGATGGGGATTTAGAACTAGTGTTCAAGGTACTAGAACTGAAGATCTAATGAGATTCTTTACTAAGGCGTGTTATCAAGGATTTGATGACAGTAAAACGGTATGTTAAAGAATTACCATTTAATTAATTCTAAACTACTATTGATTTATAAATCTGATTGTAGGGATTTTATACGGTGTATAGAAAGTTATTTGAAAAATTGGCGGAGGAAGAAGATGATGCTTATTCTCATGATCGCGGTGAAGATGCTGGCGATTTTCACCCGTATCCATCATTTGGTGATAGCACTACACCAATTGACTCAAATGACTCGAAAGATGGGAATCCGATTAAAAATTTTTATACTTCATGGTTAAATTTCTCCACTCAGAAAAGTTTTAAATGGTTTGATAAATATAAATTATCGGAGGTAAAGTGTAATTAATTAAGTAGGTTAATGTACCTTTGAAGAAAAGTAAGAAATTAAATGAAAATATTATTGAAGTTAGGCACCTGATCGAATTTTAAAGCGAAGAATGAAAAGTGAAAATAAAAAATCGCGAGATGCTGCTCGTAAAGAATACAATGACACCGTGAGGGTAAGTTTTGTATAATTCATTAGATATTTAAATTATTATTAAAGAACATCATAAATAAATAATTATTTTTAGGAATTGGTTGAATACGTAAAGAAGAGAGATCCACGTTACAAAGAGATTACAGCACTCGCGGAGTTAAAAAGAGAGGCAAAGGTTGCAGAAGCTAAATCAAAAGCCGCGCGTGAACGCGCAGAACGTATTGCTAAATTACGGGAATATCAAGAGCAAGACTGGACAAAAATTGATGAAGGGGATGAGGAGGAGGAGGAAGATTTTGAAGATGAACCACCAGATGATGAATATTTTTGCGTGGCATGTAATAAAAGTTTCAAAAATGAAAATGCGTGGAAAAATCACGAAAAAAGTAAAAAGCATATTAAAAGCGTCGAATTATTAAGGGAAGAGATGTTCGAAGAAGATGAAGAACTAATAAGTAATGTAGATGCATCAAAATCTAATGATGATATTTTTACATTACAAAATGGTCATCAAGATATAAAATTGGATACACAGGACATTAAATATGACGAAGAAGTAGAGAATGATTTATTCTCTCATGAGAAAGAATCTAAAAAGAACAAGAAACAAAAGAAGAAACAGAAGACTCCTAATTGGGGTCATGCTGATGAAGAGTTAAAAATAAATACTACGAAAGAAATTTTTCACAAAAACAGCATATCAGAAGAGACACTAAACGAAGAAGATAATGATTTATCTGAAATATTAGAAAGAACAAAGATAACTTCCCGTGGAGGCTTCGAGTCAGATGAAGAATCGGGAGCAACTCCATACTTCTTGAAAGATGATGATAAATTAAATCAAACCGAAAGCAGTAATTCTAAAAAGGATAAGAAGAAAAAAGAAACATCTAACCAGGTGATTCATTTTTCTTTTTGTATTCTCATGATATATTTTTTATATTATATTTCTAAAATTTTCCTTCTATAGAATAAATGTAACGTATGTTCACAGACATTTCTCACCAGAAATAAGTTGTTTGACCATATCAAGTTGACTAATCACGCCCTAGCGGAATCACTTAGTTCAGGTAAAAAGAAAAAGAAAAAAGTAATGTAACCCAAAATTTTTTCAATTGACAACTCAACTAATAAACATTTAAAAAGAGTCCGTCACATAAATTATTTATAAAATTCTCGAACCTTAATTTTCAATTAGAATGCTCGTTCATAGATAAATATAAATTTATGAAGAAACCATTTTCCGATTTTTTTAAGATTAGTGAAACATGAGACGGGCGTATAATAATAAATAAACTGGATTTACCCGAAAACGGAAAAAATTTCGAATTTTCTTACAATATATTAATAATTAATGCATGCTATTTTTTAAGATTTCATGGACTAAATTTTTTGTTTATTTTATTTAACATACAAAGTAAATCTATATATATATATAATTGTCATTAAAATGACGATAGTTAAAAGAGAGAGAGAGAAAATAGCAAATTGATCGAAAAACTATTATTTATCATCCGTGAAACGAAGGATAAAATTAGTTATCACGGCGCCTATTAGTTTTGAAGAATTATAATTTGAAGAATTTGTTATTTATATATTAATTTTTTAAATAAATAAAATGAGAAAATATAAAACGATATTTACCGACGAGGAAAAAGCAGAGCACAGTCGGGCCGTACCTATCATCATAAGGACCTGTTTCTCTCTTTCTTATCTTGGTCGCTCTCCAATGATATATTAACAGAGCGTAGAGCATAATGGCCATAGCTATTTGATCAACAAAAGATTTTCTTTAATTAAATTGGATTTTAAAAAATCCAAAAATTTCATGTAACATACCAACAAACGTAAATATAGCGGCAGAAATCTTCCCAACTTTGTCTCCAAAGTTAAGAAGTCCAAGCGCAAGGCCGCCTAATACGACTGTAAATTGCAGCCAGGAAAGGAAGGTTCTTTCATTTGCGAAAAATACCTATTGACACGTAAATAACAATGAAAATTGAATAAATTTTAATATTAAAATTTTTATAATTAAGATATATACTTTAGGTTCAACCCTAGTAGGAAGAGCTATACGTTTTTGAGGTTGAAGAAGTGGTTGAGTAGACATTATAAAAAAATTTAGTATAACTTCGATTATCAAAAAAATGTTCCCTTTTTTCACTTTTTATAATGATTTTATTGTTTGCATTTTTGTACACTGTTTAGTACGCAATTCAGCCTTCCCTTTCAGCCCTTTTAACCGATTATGTCTGTATTATTAATTTTTTTCTCTAATTGGGCAAGATTTAAAGGCAAGAACAATAATTAGTCACGTGTTTCTCTCTACTATTTTCCGAACTTATGCAAGGGTGAGCGAGCCGTTCAGACAAAAGTCAGTCTGTCAGTTATTTATTATGCGATATTTTTATCTAAATATTGACAGATAATATACCCGACAGAGTAATTGATTTAAGCCATAGATTATTTATTTGCTGTATATAATTATTTGAATTTTCTTTCTATTGCAACTGACACATTCGAAAGAATAAAGGTTCAAGGTTGCATTATTAAAAATATCTGTGGACTTTTGTCTGAATCGGCTTGCTTAATGCTTAGTTGCTTGATCTAAACAACTGCAGTAACATGTGAACGTGTGCCAAAATATAAATTGTCGATCGGATATAAATTAATTCCGCAAATCGCAAGCGTAAACTATCTCCTCTGACCAATATGTCCAACCAAACATGGCGAAATACAATAAATAACAACCCAATACAACAAAGTATTCGCCAATTTCTTGCCAAATTTCCACTAAAGACTCATCGATCTCTTTATGGCGTACGAGAACTTGATGATCCAAGGTTGTATATATGGGGACCTGGTTGGAAATCAGGTCAAGAAACCTCTTTTGACCAGGAATGTGTAAAGTGGCAGGTATTTGTCGTTAAATCAAATCCTAATTAGTCGCTTATGATGTGAAGCGATTAATTAATTTTCATTTTAAGACTTTTTTGAAATTTAGCAAAAGTGATTTCGAAACCAAACGTTCAAACGAACCATTAATGTCACCTTCGGGTGCGTCCAATTTTTTTTTTCTAATTGTTAATTGATTTTTGACATTTTTCTAATTATATAAATATGTAAAATATTTAGGAAAACTTCCGTTCTTAATTTTAACAACTGGCGATGTTCTTGTGAATGATTCTATAGAAAAACATGTCACTGATATGGTCGGTGATCATAAATATTAATTAACCGATTATGATTGATGTATTATTTAATAATTTCAGAAAAAAATGTATATATATGTGTAATGTATATAGTATTCTGATAATCTTGGAAGAATTAATGAACAACAAGAAGCAGATTCACAATCATTTATCGCATTGGCCGATACAAAGTTGCGAAATGCTTTGGTAAATTAATCGATCTTTAAGAAAAAAAAAATTAAATTAATAATATTAATTAATTTATACTTTGATATAATTTAGCTTTACAATCTTTGGTGTGAACCCGCAAATGAATCCATAACATATAAAAAATATGTTGGACATTATGCTAAGCCGTTAGATAAATTACTTTTTCAAAAGTATAAAAAATTAGCTGTCAAGGAATTATTAACAAGAAAGCCGGTATTAAACAAGGAAGAAGTTAATATTATTGATTTATTTTGTATATATGTGAAATGGCTGATATTACTATTATATATTAATATTAAATCTATTAATAGATTTATCAAGAAGCAAATGAAGCTTTAATAGCAATTTCTAATGCTTTAGGAGATTCCAAATATTTCTTTGGATCAAGGTATTTTCGAGGAGCAAGAAAATTTTATTTAAATCAGATTCCTAATTAGTTTTTGGTTTTGTTTAGTTTGCCTACTTTTGTCGATGCAGTTGTTTTTTCATATATTCACGTTATCTTGAATATTCCACTTAATGAGGTACAAGTTCAATCTAATCTTGTTAAATATTCGGAAAAAATATATAATGAATATATTTTATCGGGCTTTTGAAATCAAATCTTCAAATAAATTATCTTTTATTTAATTAGCTGAACCATTGAACGTATGATATCTTAAATATAAATACTGCAACAGTAGCTCGATTTTTTTTAAAAAATTTAAAATTATTGGCAATTAAATAATATCATGACCCATTGACGTAATCTTCGGGATTTTTAGCCATTGCACAAGGCATTTGCTATCTATCCACCATGCTACAAGGGTTCTGATCCACTTCTTATTTACTGCGGATGCATTTTTAGATTCGTAAAACATCAGGCCATTTTTTGTATATCAAAAAATCTTCATTTGCAAAAATGAATAGTTTAAACAAAGAAAGTTACATTGTGTCAAAAGCCACATTTTATGAAAAAGTATAAAAAGGAACTAATATCCTAAAAATTTTAATTAGAAAATCACCTTCAAATTCACCATTAACTCTTTTGTCTCCAACCGTCAACTTCGGCTTTCTCAATGTCAGTTCGTTTGCCTTTAACAACTCATCGTAGAACTAGCATATCAGCGGTTCCACAGGCAGTTTATTTAGGTTTAGAAATAGAATTTGGCGATAATGACAAAGTTGAATACGCTATTTGTACTCACGATGGTTGTTATGCCATTGATTTTGAAATATCCACTGTCGACGTATCCAATATCCCTAAAATTGAGGATCGTGTTGAGAAAGTTATACAGGTGCTCCTCGAAAATATTTCATTATATTCCAGAGCGCAAAATTACAAAATACACGCAATTGGTCTTGGTGCGCATTTAAAAAATGGACAAGATATGAAAAGTCTTTTATTTACTTCGCCAAGTCTTGCTTCTAGACTTTGGTTAGAGCTTGATGCTTTGCCTTTTGTTATTAAAACAAAGGGTAAAACTGTCGATGAACGAGCTAGTTCAGCTGTGAGGAAAACTGTTGTATGGTATATAAACATAATTTGTTAAATATTACATTAAGACATATGCTCATTTCTTTAATTTTATTTGCCAAGGATTAGTCCACAAATTCCTGGATCGATCCCAAGAATATCTGTTGGATTCAGACATGAAGTTGAAGTTGATCTAAATGGAATGATTAAGTTGGTTGATTTAGTGCATTACGAAAAAACTGTTCATCCGGCAACTTGGAAAGTGATCAGTAGTATTGGTGATGAAATTAAAGATAGAAATGTAAGGGCATCATTCTTCAATGCAACACCTCAGGGAGGTGGAGGTAAGTATACCATATAAAAAATGACAACCTTTATAGACACGAAATAAACCAAATCTTGTAATATTTAGTTGCTCTTATGCGTCATGCGCTTATTCGTTTATGTAAACTTATGAAGATTGATATCCATTGGTTTGTTGCTAAACCAAAACCTGAAGTGTTTGATATAACAAAAAGAAAGTTTCATAATGTATTACAGGTAAATTCTTAGAAATTTTTAATAAAAGTAAGATTCAATTAACTGAAATGATAAAATGGTTGCTCATTTTTTGATAGGGTGTAGCACCTCCAGATGTTTGCTTAACCGAAAATGACAAACGAATATTTATTAATTGGTCCAATGATAATGTCGAACATTTCTGGAAAGATGATGAGGGTCCAATTAAGAATAGTGATGTGATAATAATTGATGATCCACAAGGTAGATACAATACTATAGGAGTTTCTTAGTTTATTTGGTATAACTTTAACATTTTGTTATCACATTTAGTTTGTGGTATTATTCCTCAAATCAAAAAACTCAATCCAACATGCAAGATTATATACAGAAGTCATATTGAAAGTAAGTTTTATACTTAAAATTATAAATTTTCCTATTTCAAAATTATTTAATATAAATATTCGTATATATTTTTAGTATGTGCCGATCTGATCCGGCAGAATCCGACCGGACCACAAGCTATAACATGGAATTTCCTTTGGAGCTTTATTTCCCAAGCAGATCTGTTTGTATCTCATCCTATGCATAATTTCGTTCCAGATAATGTTCCTATGGAAAAAGTGGTTCTTCTTCCTGCTTGTACAGATCCATTAGATGGTTTAAACAAAGAATTGAGCCTGTCCGATTTATCTTATTATAAATTGGTTTATAATAGATTATCAATAGATCAATGTGGTGTTGAAATTGATTTTTATCGACCATATATTGTTCAAGTGGCTAGATTTGATCCTAGCAAAGGTAAACTATTTAATTTATTATTTATTAGATATTATCAACAACGAAATATTTATTAATATTTCTTTTAAATCATAGGTATTGATTTGCTGATCCATTCCTTTAAGCTTCTCCACGATAAGCTTAAAGAAGCTGGTTGGGCTCAAGAAAAACTTCCTTCATTAATAATTTGTGGAGCTGGAAGTATTGATGATCCAGATGGAACTCCAATTTATGAAAAGACTCATGAGTTATTGGCACGGCCCGAGTATGCTGATATCATAAACATTGTTTCAGTTGTACGTCTTCCTCCTTGTGATCAAATATTCAACACTATTTTAAGATGTGCTCATGTAGCATTACAATTAAGTACGAGAGAGGGGTTTGAAATTAAAGTTACAGAAGCCTTAGCAAAGGGTGTTCCTGTTGTAGCATTCAAAGCAGGTATGATGGGTATGATGATTTTATTTGTTTATTTATAATCTTTTTTATTGATATAAACGTAAATTTTTATAGGAGGAATACCGCTTCAGATTAAACATGGAGAAACGGGCTTCTTGGCAGATATTGGTGATACTGAACAAGTAGCAGATTATTTGTTTACTTTGTTTAATGACCAAGAACTTTATCAGAAAATGTCAAAGAAAGCAGTAGAGACTTTAAACGAACAGTACTTTACCGTATTCCAAACTCTTAATTGGTTATATTTAATTAACCGATTCGCTAAAGAAAGACGTAAAGAGATGGGTAAAAAAGATATTGAAATCGATGAACAAGTACCTTGTGGAAACAAAAAATGGGTTAAAGAGCTTTGGGCAGAACAATATAATTATAAAGAGGTGATGAATCAACAAGCGAATGATCCAGAAATTGAAAAAAAGGTAATTAATTGAAATTACATAAAAAGCAATTATTTATTTATTTATTATAATGAAATTTTCCAAAAAAAAATTTTTTATATAATTAGACTCTCGATGAAATGACTTCTCACCCTATAAACAGCATTTATAATTCTTCCACTTAGAATATTTAAATATACTGTATTATTTATTTATTATATGTATAATAATTTCCTATATGATAATTATTTTACTAATATTAGCTCCACACTTGTAATCTATAATAGTTGTTATTTTAAATACTAAAAACCTATTAGATTCAGGATTCCTCAATAAAATTGCTAATGTCTTGACTGCAAATTTTTTTCAATAAATTTTGTGAGCCCGACATGTGATCTCCATTTAGAAATGATTTGAAAAGTGTGTAATAATTTTAAAATAACGGAAATTAAGGACTGACAGCGCATGCAATTATTGATAATCATTATAGAGAACTATTATTCAAAATACTGATAAAAATCATCAAAAAAGAGGTAAATTTATATATTGGTTTTACAGAGAATGATGATCTCACAGTCGTACATGTATAACGATAAAACGATATGCAATGGTTATTGGTTAGTGATTTGAATAATTGTAGAATTAGGTAGATTTAGATTCCAAACAGAACATGAACAATGAGGCGATAAAAATAATTAATAGAAATATTTTGTATGTTTTAATTAGTGAAGAATCTCAATAATCAACAGAATTTACAATAAAAGCTTAGCCACCTTAAATCTTCACAGTAGTTCATTTTTTATATTACAATTTATACGTGAAAATATTTACATATTTTTTTTTTTTTTGAGACGCGCATATTATAAGAATTAAATAAAAAAAACAAATAAATTGATAAAAAAATGTCTATTTATACGAATCAAAAATCAATACAAAATTACAAAATTGATTGGACAAAAGTATTATGATAAAGAGTTTTTTTCATTCAGAATCTCATCATAATTCGCCACAGAAATTTACATTTTCACAACGCAACTCGGTTACTTTGTTGCAAAACTCTTCATATTTTTTGATTCTAATATTTACCTTGTATTATGTTATAAAGCTAGTTTTTCTTGAGCAGGTCCCAAAAATGCCAAGAAATACTCTTGACACTGCCCCTGATCAAGTCGACATTGATAATGACGTTGATTCTGTTCCGCATGAGCGCGATACTCCAGAATCGATAGTTACTACTTCAAGCTCCGGAGGAAACGATGAGCATAACCTACAAGAAACTAAGACTTCTAAACGTGCAGTTGGAAAGAAACGCCGCAGGTCTCCAGCTTTGGAGCTTTTAGAAGAGAATGTTGCACAGAGTATCGCTGTATCTGAAACATCAGAACCTAATCCAAAGAAGAGAGTGTTGCCGCCGCGCAAGGTTGGGACACTTGCAAGTGTTCTTGCGGACGAAGTTGCAGCAGATCAAGGTATGCTTAAGTATTATCGCATATTATAGTTATTGTCTTATTATTTATTATCTGATTGATACTTTAACTATTATTTAGCTGCTTTGTTAGCGCCTCTTATATCAGGCGAAACAACGATTTTGCTGACTTCTGATGAAAGCCTCTTAGAAACTTGTGATGTTATAGAGGACAATGAGGATGAGGAATTAATTAAGACCAATAATATTGATGATAAGGAAATTTCTGTACCATCATTTAGAGTTGTTAATGGAGATATAAGCGGGTTACGGAGTAAGGCTCAAGAAGTTCGTAAAAATTTTGTATTATAGCTTTCATAATCATTCTCATTTAAGCAACAATTTTTAAAGTCTTTAACCTATAGGAAGATATATCTGATGCGGCGTATGAAAAGCGTCATCGTAAACATGAGCTAGCCGAAAAGAAACTTAGAAATCGTGAGCGCGAAAAGTTGGCATATGAGAGATACCAACAACAATTAGCCGTTGAAAAGTTGCGCAATACCGATTCAAAAAGTTTAATATCGGTTGCTGCTCTGCGAAATAAGGATGCAACAAATGACGCGAGTAAGCTGCAGATAGCACACCAAAAATTGCTCAAAGAGGCTGAAGATACGTTAGCCATATATGATTCATTTGGCTTAGGTGGAAAAAAGCGGAAAGTGGATGCGACTATCAATGAAGGAGAGGGCAAGGCCCCGGAAGAACCTGAGATGAAAAGAACACGACTTCGGGGGTCAAAAAGTACTTTGATTACAAATTCTGATGATGTTCCGCCAAAACCTAAGGAGGAAACATCGACACGAATTACCCGAAGTCGAAAGAAGAAAAATGATGAACTTGCTTCAAAAGCGTCTACGATAACAAAAAAACCTGCCAAAACACCACTAAAAGGAAAGAAAGCACAAAATTCCATGTTTCCTTCTACGACAGCAACGTCGGCCGTGGCGCCAATACTTTCAACTGCCGACCGTGTAACAAGTTTTGTTAGACCACGTACAGGAATGGCATCGGGCTCACGCAAGAGCACACGCTCTGCTTTTGCATTCGGTGAACGTGTTCCAACCAGACTGATGAGTAAAAAAGATTTCGTTTTGCCCGATGCTGTTTTTGGAGAATTGATTAACCAGCGTGAACAATTGCGAACACTTGAAATTCAAGATCAACGTCTTCAATCAGAAGAATATAAAATATCTTCTGAAAGCAGTCGTGTCAAATAAGCACATTAATATTTTTAATTTAGCGGTAACAACGAATAAGTAATTTGAATGGTTGGAAAACTTGTAAATTACTTATAGAAGCTAAAAGACATTTTCTTCTTTTTTTATCTCTTTTGTATTCTTGTTTGTGTAATTTAAAAAGAATGCCATCGGGTTATTTTCTTTATCTAACTAATATTTGTTTTCATTGTTTAATTTGAACAATATATTTCATTTAAAATAAAAATTGTTTAATAGTAAAAAGGTAATAAACTAGATTTTAGTAATTTCTAATAAAAATATACTTTGTAATGAGGCAGCGTAAGCTACGTCATCTGTTGATTCTTTATCTTCATCGTTGTCGTCATTTTTATCATTTATATATTTGTTATGATTAAAATTGAACGAAGCAAGAGAGATTTGATTACATTTAAGTTTCCATTTATCCAAGAGATATTGAATAGATCTTTTGGAACTGTTAAATAAACAAAAAAAAATATTTTGAGAAATTATTTTATGAGTAAAATAATTTAAAATTTAATGATACCTTCTTTCTTGATATGATGTTATGAATTTTGCATTTGGAAAATGATAAGTTAATATATAAGCGATGGTTACAATGATATCTTCAAAATCTAGATATATATATAAGTGAAAATAGAGAAAATAATGAAGAAGTTAAACATTACATTTTACCTTTTGGATCATAAAAAGTATCACTTCCCAGAATCCAATCAATCTTTCTATTAGATTTTTCAATATCATTTAGTAATTGAAATAAGCCACCACCACTTTCGAGTTGATGATCGGTATCACTAAAATCACCCCACATTAAACTTTTTATCCAAATGTTATTTCTAGATAGTAAATTATTTAATTTTGCAATTTCTCGAATATTTTCAAGTATTTGAGGTACATCTGATCTATCTGTTAGAATCACATGTGTATTATCGGAGAGTAATGCACACAAAAGTCCTGGTAATGAAGTGCCTGAACCTAGCTATTATAATTGTGATATAATAAATGTCCGTCGAATCAACCTAAAAAACCTAAAATTGAAATTCTGTTAACCTTACTTCTAAGATTGTTTTGTCCTTAAATAAATCTCTCTCATGCCAAATATATTCGGCTAATACAAATGCTGATGGCCATACGTAACATCCATATGTTGGGTCAAGTAATTCTTTTATTATAACAGATTTTTCCTCTGAATTTTCATCATCCCAAAAATAAAATTTTTTCATTTTTGAATTTTGCTACGCCACATTTAAAATTGATATATATTTTAAGTAATGCCATGCAGATGACATTATTAACATACTAGACTATATAGAAATTTTATTTTTTAAAAAGAATTTATTACATTTCGAATTAGATTAATATTTAAAGATTTAATTGTAGATAGCTTCCTGGAGTTCAATTAAAATTACATAACTCCTTATATTTTGAATGGGTATTGATCGTCTGGAACAAGAAATAGCTAATGAGTCTTCTGAACCTGTACGTGTTTTAAATAGTGAGGTGAACGGGAATGGGATTCTTGAAATGTCTGAAACCGAACCAACACAAACACAATATTCTACAGTTACTGACGAGGATGAATCACAATCGGAAACGCGAAGCAATAATTCTAGTGAAGTAACAGAGAATAATGTAACCGTTTTGAGACACCGAGGTGGATCAAATTTGCAAATTTCAACTAAATCGTCAAAGTCAACAGGCTTTACAGTCGGTTTATCTTCGGGATCAACGATTTCGTCCTCTGCAGGCGAAGGGAGTAGTCGTACTGTTAGAAGAGGTTCACAGAGCAAAAATAATGAGGTTCATACAAATAGTGGTAGCTCTGAATATGAATGTAATATTTGGTAAGAGAAAGATAATGAATTTATCTGATATTTGAATTATTTACTCAATTTCTTCGAATTCAGTTTTGACACAGCATCTTCACCTGTTCTAACTTTATGTGGGCATTTATTTTGGTTGGTATTTTAACAAATTATATTATTAAATATTATATTTTTTTATTAAGTAAATATTTTTCTTTTAAATAATACCAGTTGGCCATGTCTGCATCAAGTTAGTAATTTTTAATTTCTAAAAATATTTATTACTCAATAATAATTATTTTAATGAACAATTGACTCAATTTTATGATGATAGTGGTTAGAGGCACAATCTCAAAATCCACTATGTCCCGTATGCAAAGCGGGATGCGGACAAGATAAGGTTATACCAATTTACGGAAGAGGAAAAGAGGCTAAAGATCCTAGGTACAGAAAAATATGTTGTATCAAGTTTGAGTAGGCAATTATTTAATTTAAAACTGTAATATTGTAGGAAAAATTCAGATATTCCAAATCGTCCCGCTGGTCAAAGGCCTCAACCACAAAGAGATCCAAATCAACCGAGTGCACAGTTTTTTCCTGGTTCATCATTTCATTCGAATGCATTTGGACCACATTTTTCAATTTCAGCTAGTACAATATTTCCATCATTTTTTGGGGCACAATTCGTAAGTCTCTGTAAACGTTTTATCTTCTTTTAAATAATGTACAATAATAATTTTTTTTTCTTAGACTTTTCCTCCTCCGAATGGACCCCCTTCACCACAACAAGCCTTTATCTCAAGGCTTCTTTTGATGTTTGGCTGTCTTATTCTTATTATGATTTTGCTTTATTAGATCAGTCGTTAAAATATTTATATCCATTTATTACAAATAAACAAACAAATTTCAATCATCTCGTAAAACTGGTAACCAAATGATCACCAGGCCATCAAAAGCTTTTGTACTCTTTCCAAAAAATTATCACTTGTAGTTTGCTTAGATGAAGTTATTTTACACACTTGTTCATTAATTTTTGATGAATCCTCTTGCATCTTGTAATCTTCTACTTTGATGTGTTGTTCTTCATCATCACGATGCGTGTTGTTTGATACATTCAACCATGGCATACGTTTCGCTAGTGACTTAATAAGTTTTTCCAATTTAGTTTCCTTAGTATCCTTACGCCAATATTCTTTAAAATTCACGCGATCATTTGATGCACGATATTGTTCCACGAGATCGAGCTAAGAATATGAAAATTAAATAAGTATCAAATAAATATTAAAATAAATGAATAATACAACTGTATATCTAACTGACAATTTCATCAGCAACTTCATCCGAGATTGCTGAATTGTTGACTAATTCAAAAGCCAACTGCTTTGCTTGTCCTATTTCATCTGCTGACTTATTTAAGTTGCTAACGTAAAACCAATTGATAACCGACAAGGAACCAGGTAATTTTGGGTCATAAGGGCCTTAAATATCATCCAAATAAATAGTAGTTAATCGAATTTATCTATTTACCTTTTTGTACAAGGAAAAAAAAAATTCTTACCGACAATAGCACCAACAAAGGGTTCTTCGTTAAATTTTTCGTCTCTGAATAATTTTTGATAATTATTTTGATTTTCCAAATCGACTATTGAAGGATCAGGTTGAAAAATCGGGTGCGAATGATACCACCCAACGACTTGCATATTACGATCAGTAATGGTTTGCTGAACTTCTAATGCGGAAGTTGGATCCATCTCAACATTGACGTGATTCTCTCCAGTTTGAAGTGAACGACAAGGAAAAGTAGTTTTGATAATCAACTCTTCGAGAATTCATATTGATTAATATATATATAATATATAATTCATCTAAAATTAAATGGTTGTTAACTTACTTTTCTCCTCGGGTATCCAATGACCAGCTAAAAATCCAATGATTTCGGTATTCATAAGATGCGCATGAAAATCCATCGCAACAAGTACGTTTGATTCTACAATCATCGAAAACGGTTGACATCCAGCAACATTTGAATTAGGAGCGCCAAAAAATGGATCGCACTTTATCATCGTCAATGGATCTCTAATATTTTAAAGTTTTTTTATTTCATAAACAACATGTTTATTATAATGCAAATATTAATTAAAATAAACCTTACGCGCTTTCTTCGGGAGTGTTCGATAGTTGTTTTCTATCTCCACGTAATCTTGCTTTCGCATACTCAGTACGGCCATCAGCACCATACAATTGACTAGCATTTTCTTTTGCAACCTCTTGTGCAATCTTTGGTGACATACGGCTAAAAAGATTTCAAAAAAAAAAAAAAAAAAATTGCAATTAACTAATTATATAATAAATTTAATATCTTTTTACTTACGGACGACCACTACTACTATTCTCTTCGGCCGTTAAAATTTGATAATTTTCATCTGCTTGTATTAACATATCGTCTTCTATTTGATCACTTTCTTTAATTTTTAATTGCTCTTCTTGCCTAATTAGAAAATTTTGTTCCTTATCATTTAAAGATTGAGAATCGGACTGACTAATATTATCTACCGTATCATTTGGCAAATCATCATCTGATTTATTACTGGATGGTTTGATTGGGGGTGATTCGGGTTTCTTTTCAAGTTCTCGGTTTTCTTGGGGTGGATTCCTCATAAGATATGGCCTCGCTGCAGCAGAGTTAGGATCTAACTCTTTACCTGACAAGGTATAACCCTTGCCAGATTCTTGCACCTAAATAAATAGTAGGAATTCATAAATCCGGGACAAACGGTAACTTATAAAAGTAGTCTTTTTTTTATTTTCCATGTACTCTAAGCACTTCCAAGTTATTTCTTCACCTTTAGTGGCAAGGGAATTCCATCTCTGAATAACTTGATAAAGTGTTTCTGAGCATGACTTCGTATCGAATTAGTATCCCTTGTTTTTATGTGTTCGGCCAACTGTGTTTCAAAAGAGAAGTGTTAATTTATGTGAGGCGAAATAAAAAAAAGAACAACTTATATAAACGAGTTTTTTATCTTACTTTCTTCCAATCACGCCCATAAAGGTCCAATCCGGACAAGAATAGAGATTCTTCTTCATCAGAATACGCACCTATATTCATACCTGGTAATATTTTCTTTGGAGTTTTTTTTTGTTTTTTGATTGGTTCAGAATTAGATTTTACTTCATTTCTTTGGGAACCACTATTTCCTTCGCCATTTTTTCCATTATTTGATATATTTTCAAACATGTAAAGATTCGAACTATCATCGATAGATACGGAATCATTGCTAGGATGGCTGATCATCTCATCAGACGGAGACACATTATTCTGTTGAGAAGTTTTTTTGTAAGCATCACTTTTGCGTTTACGACCTTTCGTTCCTTTAAATAAAGGATTTTTAAATTTTATCATGTTATAATACATTATTAAATAAACATAAAATTGTCGGTTTGCCACTAATTTGCTACTAAGACAGAATATATCGCAAACCTGTTTTCTTTGATTTAGGTCTCGAAGACGGATTATAATCATCATCATCGTCTTTATCATCATTTTCGTAAAAATTGTCATATGTCGTACTATGATATTGTGAGTAATAAGGATGTTCATCATAACCTTCCTGAGCCAATAATTGTGCAATATATGCAGAAGACATTTCCTCCTCCTGTTGTTGCGTTAATACACTGGATGGTGGTTCGGGTGATGAACTTTTCCTCTGTTTTTTTAATGCAAGTTCCGTCTCTCCGGAAGGACGCGTTTTTGTTTTTGGAGGCATATTAATATCACGTATTATATATATAAGGTAACTATTTAAATAAGAAAATATAATCAAGTTATATTTCAATAATTATCAATTAAAAAATGGCTTGATTATTTATCGATAAATCTTTACGCGTTTTTTAAAAGATATAATTTGGTGATATGAGTATTATATCACATGATGATAGGTAAATGTTGATGCTCATTATATTCTCAATTGACTTTGAGTCTTTGACCATGCTAGAAACAATTGAATGACAATATCAAATTCTTCTAAATACTTACCAGGTAGTTTTGAAGTGAAAGGTTTAAAGACAAATAAATTTTTATCTTATCAAAATTCATTTTTTTTTTTTTTTTTTTGATAATTTACATGAGTTTGAAATCTAAAACTGGCCAGTTCCGTTCTCATGTTACAAATTACCCAGGCGAATTTATGTGAATGTCATGAAGTACCGTGAATCATGTGAATTTTTTCTAAAAGAATTCCGATCCGAACATATCATCACAAATCACATTTGTTTTAATGTGACATACTGACATTTAACAAGCTTTTTGTCTTTAATTATCTACGCCACTATTAGTGTAGTAAATATTTTATGAATTGTCCTGGCCTATTACATAGATAGTTAATAGTTCTTTTATATTACTTAAGTAACGGTGGAACGACCAGTAGCCACGTAAACACTATGTGGTCTAAAATTGTTGGCCAATTAAAAAATGCCAATCAACAGCATCTTTCCTCATTATTTAGTACACCACCAACACAACCTCCACCATCAACACCATTTAAACCACCTGAAAAGCCATTTGCAAGAAGAAGGGGTTCTAGCGTAAGCTCGGCTAAACAGCGCCAGAGTATAATTTTTGGATATAACTTAGAGAACGAGGCTTTAGAAAGATCAAAACTAAATACACGAAAAACGTGAGTTCTGAGAGATTTTAAAGTTAGATCTCGTGATAATAACACAGGTCGAATAGTAAAATTAAACGGCGCATGCATGTTTATAAATATTTTAAGAAAATTATTAATTATTAAATCGTGAGACGCGGTTGATTTTTGTTATGGATGAGTAGACGTGATATTTATTGTAGATTATAAATGTGCATATAATCTATTGCCGCCATTTTATTATTCGACCTGTGATCTTGATTTTGTATTTTGTTAGCCTTTTCAAAACGCGTAAGCTTTCTTAACTTCAGTGGTAATTCGGTTTGATGGTGCGTTAGAATTCCTGCTGAGCAACAAGATGATCTGTGTTCGCTCTTTCGACAATGTCAAAACTCTTCTGACGAAAAGGTAATGACATATTTACTTTCCTATAAAAAAATAAATAGTGGATATTCCTAAATGTCCTAACTATTAATTATATTTTAAATTTCTAGGAACAAGACGTATTATTAATTGCAACCTCACGTAAATTTTGTGATATATATGTTGAAGCTCCCGAGTTGCTTCAAGAGAGGTGATTATGAAATAGTTGATAATATAATGCGACAAGTTTAATAACGTATTTGGCATTTAAAATAGTTTTGAAGACCTTGAATCTTTTACCAAAGCTATATCAAAACACTTAGTTACTTGTATTCGCGGTATTCTTCCGGCGGAAAAAGATTTTAAGGCCAGTCAAGGTAGTTTGAACATTTGTTAAGCCGTGATATAAATTTACAGGATGTTAATATACTTTCTTTTGTTTAAAATAGAGCTTTTGAAAAGTTTATCTGATGAAAATCGATTATTAATAATATTAAAAGCAATTGATATATTATGCTTTGGACCTGTATGTATAAGTATTGATCATTATACATTTTTAGATTCGTGCGATAATCTTAAAAGCCATATATATTATATGTATATTTATTTAATAGTTTGGAAAATAATGAAAGATATTGAGAGCTTAATTCTTTATTTTAGGAAGTTGTATATGAGATCATGTCCTCAAACGAACTTCCTTCAGTCCTGATATATACGTTACAGTGTTTCATAGAAAATAATCCACAAGACGAATTGCTTAAATCCAAAGAGAAAAGTGAATCGCTGCCATCAGATGCATCAGCTTCTTTTAGTGTGATATCTGATATCATGACGGATATTCTTGTTTTTTTCGTAACAAAGCCAATAATTTTGAGTCAGTTAATTAAACAAGATTTGTTGTTCTTACTGGTTACAATGACAATAAATAAAGGAAGAACTGTATATAATGTTGATATCGATAATCAGTCTTTCGCTTGGGAGGATAGGTATAATTAGGTGTATTTTTATGATTTCAAGTTATATCAATTTTTTACTAATGTTTACGAATTTATTTAGAGCACTTGATATTCTTGCTAGTTTATTTGATTCAAATATCATAAATGAAGAATGTTTAAATTACTTTCAGAGTAAAAATATTTTAGGTGCGCTTATGAAAGTATTGGCAGATAATATTGATTTCGAAAAAAATAAATTCATCGATAATCCACAATTAATATATGCCGGTTCTATGCTTGTCGACTTAATACAGGTTAGTTATCCTTACCTATTTAATTTATGAAATAAACTTAATAAATTATTCATTAACTCATGGCTTAATTAGGGTACATATAAAGTTACGCCAATATTTTTAGAAGAATTTTGTAATTGTAAGGGGTATGATGCATTTTTCACCTTACTCGTATTACCCCCATTTGATGGACAATCGTCGACTACTAAGGTGAATTTTCAGTTTAATTTTTGATTAATGAATCATTTTGAAATTTTTGATAACATATCCATTAAATTAGGATACGTTAATAACACTTGCCGAAGATCTTGTATTTTTCGGAACGGATGCTATAAAACCTGCTTCGAATGCGACGCCGTATCAACATAGCGGTAATTTAATTCAACGGTTTTTTTTTGCGATAATTTTGGTTTAAATTGAGTTTAAAAAAATTTTTTTTTTTAGATTTTAAATTACCTCCTGAATCAAAGGACGATGGTAATTTTTATATATATTAATTAATCTGTAACTTTAATATATGATATATTGTCTTAAAAAAAAAAAAAATTTTTTTTTTAGAATCGCTTTTTCGTAACGAGAGAGCATTCCAAGTTCTTGTATCCGCTCTTCTGTATCCAGAGTCAAAATCAAATTTTCATTTTGGTTCTTTAGATGTCAATAGTGATGTAATTCCTGACATTTTCCGTCAAAAAATAGTTGCGGCTATCGCTGAAGTTTTCAAATCAAACTATTTAAATTATTTTTTGACTGAGTCCTTGAACATAGTACCGATTTTGATTGAACATTTAGATAAATTTAGTTCGAAAGTTCAGGTTGGAATCGTATATATTATTAAAGACATAATAATTGGCTTCATATATGATTAACATATTGTATATATTTTAGAGGTCAATTTTGGATTTGTTGGTGTTTGTTATGGTTGATTTGAATTATGTTCCATTTAGGGAATTGGTTGTATTGTCTTTACATTTTCAAGGTAGATATCTCGTTATCAAATATTAAACAATTAAAATAACTTCGATATATCAATTCTAATTGTTAAATATATATCTTCTACAAAGGCCAGTCATTGAAACATACGACAGCTGTTGCATGTGAAACTGTTATTTCACTTTTACAGACTTCTTCAAAATTTAAGGACGTTTTTCGTGAAATCGGACTATTAAACATGTTATGCAGCCTTCTTCAGGAATTAGCAACTACGCTACAGGATAAGTTTGGCAACGCGCATTTTGTAAAAAGAATATCAATTTCACAATTATCAGATATATTAGAACATCAAAACAAAGATTTATCTCAAACAAAAAATCGGTTCGGTTCTGAAGTAATTGAAAATTTTCAATTAATAGCGGAGTGTCTGATCGAATTATTAAAAGGCAACAAAGCAAATCTTAATTTATTTGGAGTCACGTAAGGAAATTATTTATGACTAAACTTTCTATGAAATATAATTTATTTACATTAACCTTACCTTATAGATATAAAGGAAATTTATTTGATTTATTACATTACGATGAGACTCGTGATGGCGCGTTAGCTATCTTTGAAACTTTAGTTGTAGAAAGTTATGTTTTATGTAATTCAGAGTCACAAACTCCCAAATCAACTAAAACTTCTTTATCTTCAGCTGTTGAACATTCATTTCAATTTGGAAGATTAGTCGAGATTGTACAATCACTTTCTCGGTTTGATCTCAAAATGAAAAAACACATTCTTTGGTCTATGAGGCGGATTTTGGTAGCATGCCCCGAAATGAAGGATGTTTTTCGTGATACAGGGGGTTTTGTTTGTCTCGTCAGCTTATTAGTAGGGTTAGAAGATGTGTATAAATTATGGATTAAAAATAATGAGATTAAGGACAATCCTCAAAGTGCCGTTGAAATTAAAAAAACGAATAGAAAATATTTTGAAGATGAACATCCCACAAAAGATCAAGCAGTTGAAATGCTGAAAGCCATTTTTTCGCTATTTGCTGAAGCGCTTTCAGATCATGATGCAAATCGACGATTTTTCAGCACTACTATCGGTTTTAAGTCTATGGAGGATGCAATTGTTCTTACTCGTATTCTTGAATCTGGTGGTTCTGCTGAACATTTTTTTGGAATTATCTTCGGGTTTGTCGTTGAAAACGAAACCGTCGTTGACGTATTTGCCGAACCGGTGTCTAATGGAATCGAAAAATCTGGAGAAAATTCAAGCAGAATCACTAGGACATTTGGCAATATGAATGATGAAATTAGAAATCCCAATGTCGTTCCAACTATATTAAATTTGCAATTACATGTGCGATATAATGAAAAATTGTTCTCATATATTTATGAAGCAATACTTGCTCTTGCTTTTGCTAATCGACGAAATCAGGTGATGTTAAATAAATATGGAGTACTTGAAATTGTTTTGAGGCGTCTTTTTCCAACGTCCAAAGAGATTCCTACAAATGAAAGACGATTTTTGAATAGATTAGCTTTACGTCTAATTGAAATGGGTGTTTCTACTAAAGAAATTCGATTTTTATTCGAGCAGCTTGAAAATGGAAATCAACAATCTGAAGAAATATTTACAGACAATGAAGGAAACTTCATGAACGCGATGGACATGGTTTTATTTGGTGTTCAAAGAAGTCGTTGGCCTAGATTTGTTCAATTTGATATGAGTCAATTCGGATATTCTTGCATGGAAATGAGTAACTTAAGTGATCGACCATTTCCGCCAGCTAATGGAGGATATACATTTATGACTTGGCTTGATATTGAAAATTTTGATTCAAATATTAATTTGACACTCTTAGGTTTGAGTGATGATGAAAAACGTTGTTACTTGCAAATATATTTTGAAGCTAAAACTCATAAACTTGTTGTTCAGACTTCACCAAAACAGTCAACTATATTTGAGAGATATGAATTTAAAACAGGTTGTTGGTATCATATTGCTATTGTACATAACCGACCACGTTTAGGGTCATCCACAATGTCTCTATTCGTCGACGGTCGATTTGTAGAAAATCTAAAGTGTCCATATTTAGGTCAGCCTGCAGCTAATAGACCGATAAGAACATTTATTGGAACACCTAAGGATATTGCCCGCACTTCAAGTAAAGGCGAAACAAGACTCTCATGGGATCTTGGACCATGTTATTTTTTTGAGGATGATCTTGATGGTGATCTTATAAGTGTATATTATCATCTTGGTCCTCGTTATTCTTCTAATTTCCAAGATTCTCTTGGACAATTCCAAACTTATCAAACATCAACACTTCTTACTATGAAACTTGAAGCGTTAAATCGACAGCGAAAGGATGCAAACATTGAAGTAGATCATTTAGCTATGGTAACTGCAATTCGTGGAAATAATAGTCAAACTTTACCTGAAGACAAAATTATTTTTGCTTTTAATGCAAGTAATATGCTTGTATGTGGTCAAAATGCTAATATTTTGGGATCAGGGCTATATGAAGGGACATCACAAGAATTAGCACTTAGCACTGTAATTTTAAATGCTGCTGTTCCAAAAGTAGAACGGGCATTACGAGTTTCACATGGATTAGCTAATTTATGTGGCAATCCTGTTACTGCAATCCCTTATGGAATGGATGATTCAATTTGGAAAATTGGAGGTTCTGCTGTAGTTTTAAGATTAATAGAAAGAGCAGATGTAAGAAGAGCTTTAATTTTATTCAATTGTAAATTATTTGACTTTATACTTATATTTGTATATCAATTATAAAGACAGCAAAAGATCTATACAAGACAGTTTGTACACTAATTGAACTTATTCGGTTCAGTTGGAGAAATTCTGAGGATATGGAAAGAATTCATGGTTATGAAATCTTGGCTTATTTATTAAAACAAAAACACGGTCTTTTGACATACGAACTCCTGAATTTATTACTAGTTTTTGTTGGGTATAACCCAATAAACCCAATGTAAGTTTATAACTTAATATTGTCAACAAATGTATTTTTTTTTTATCCATGTCGAAGATATTCAACTTTAGTTTTCCATTATTAAGGGACTCTGTAATCATCAATCCACTTGCTTATCGGTTTCTTATACTTGATTTCGATTTATGGAGACATGCTGACGAGACTGTCCAACGTGCCCATCTTATGCAATTTGCGACATTTATCCAATTAAGTCAACATCATCATTTTAATGCTAAGCGTTTGAGCAAAATGAGTATCCTTTATTCATATTTATTTATAATAAAAGTAATTTTATCATTTTTGATATCCATGACCATCGCAATAACACTAAAGGCGTTGTAAAGAAAATGCTAGTTGCCTTAAAGTTAAACGTTTATCCGAAGGATTTATTGATAGACTTCATTGCAACGCTTAATATTGTAGTTAAATACAATTTTACAAATGAAGTCATAAGATCTATAGCAACATTTCTAGTATCTTCTCTTAATAAACGTAAGTTTTTTTCGAATTCAATTAACTTTTACCTGTTCTTAAATTATTATTACTAACTTCATATGCAGCAAACAAGCCACGATTTGTTGCTACTCCTCGTCGAGAATCTCCCCTTAAAACTGGAATTGGATCTTCTTTTGTACATGAAAATGTGATAGGAAAGTCATCTGTGAAAAATATAATAACAGACGTGAAAAGTTTGTCAGTGAAGCATATAGGTGTTTTAGTAATGGAAATGCTTACCGAAATACTTTGCGATAAAATGAATCCTTTTTACGTTAATAAGTTTTCTTCAACAATTACAAACAAATGGCCATTACTTTTTTTTAACGAAGACTCTAACCCATTCTGGGTCGTTTGTGCGGCTAGAATTTTGGCCAGATTGTTTCATTCTCAAGGCTCCTCTTATGTTCATAAATTTCGCTCATCCTCAGAAGGTTTTATAGTAATGCAGAAATTGCTCCCGCAATGGTGGTATCTTACGCAATTACAGCAAGCATTATTTGCTATGCTTTTTGGTACAGATATTTGTGACGTTCCTTTCGACGCGCCATTTGATCTCTTTTCTCTATTGACTTTGTTTAGAGACAAAGATAACGAGACACATATTGTATGTCCGGATGTTTTGCCAATTATTTTGTCTATGATGAAGGAAGGTATCAATACAATAGTAAAATTGAGCTACGATATAGAAAAAAATACAAAATCAAGAGTTAGAACTCAAGACGACATAATTACACAAAAGAATAAAACAGAAGCTGAACGGAGACGACTTTCAAGAGATAATGATGTCCTTCTTGAAGGTAAAGTTTACATTATTAGTGAATATTATGTGATTCTCGTTTTGCGTATTAATATAATTGTACGTTTTTAGTAGAAAAAAATGGCGAAGAAACCAAAGAAACTTTGTTTAAACTTTCTCATGTTGAACAGACTCTCATACATTTTCTCGCCGACATGTATAATAATTCTGCTGAATTCGGTGAACTTTGTTGTAAAAGTGAAATAATGGATAGCTTTATTGAAATTTTATTTCCAATTGTTTGTGCTTGTGATGAGGTCTCAATAGAAACAGAACTACATTCAAAAAATTTCGGAATTGAATGTGATATCAATGCGGTTTTTGAAACGCACATGAGTAGTGGGACTTCCATTATAGTTCCGATCCTTACAAGTATATCAAAGCAGCCAACTCAATACATTGATGATGAACCTGCAGAAGAAATGACTTCCTTTTCAAGTGGAAGTAATCGCTTGAGAATTATAACAGATAATCTCACACTAGGTTCTTTATCATCGTCGCCACTACGATCGAGCCCATTACAAAGTGATACGGAGGAAGATCCCATATTTAATGTACCAGAAACCACCGTAAATCAAAGAGCAAAAAGAACAGATTATGCCGAACATAAGAATGCGACTGTAGAAAGTCTTCTTGAGTTTATAGTTTCGATCTGCTTAAATTCTATTGTTGATCTCAAAACCAAACCCCTGTCAGGTCTAGAAGTTGTGCTCAGAGTATATATCAATTTGCATATTATAGCGATTTATCATTCTTTTGTAATTACTAATGTAAATTGTATTTTTAGTCATTCCCTCCATCTTTATTAGAGCATCAGGTATATAAAGTAGTTAGTATTGTAAACAAATTATATATCATTGCTAACAATATAATTTCTTTAGATACAATTCGAAAGTTATATTTTATCACACGTCTTAGGTAGTCTCAAAAGCGTTTCACAACTTGATATGACTTTGTTAATGGATCAACGTATCATGGCAAACATCGCTAGATTTTCCCAGTTTACGGTAGACGCATTATATCAAGGTTAAGATTTTTAAGATTTATAAATCAACATTATTTTTATATTTATAGAAAAATTGATAAATTAATTTACATTAGGGTGGTTTTCGGATGGAAGAAAACAAATATTCGATTTTCTTACCGTTGTTCTTGAAGGAATTCAACGAATTGATAATGTTAATAATGCTAATGGAAAACGAGCTAGTGACCAATGGATCGTTTCATTGTATCGCTCTTTGAATAGAACTATTTTGTTTGGGTTATCAGAAATGGATAAAATGCCAATTGACGCTGATGAGATTCTTGATAAAATGATTTACCATCAAAAAGTCATATTTAGTCAATATAATACTGATATTGAATTTTTAAAATGTTTATGTTATCATCTTTATAAATGTTTACTTTATGATAACCAAGAAATTAAAGTTATATCAACAAACGTATCCTTTATCATAAGTAGTTTATTGAAAAAAAATATACTTTATTCTTAATCAAAGAATATTTTATAGATTTGGAAATTGTTAATGCTTCAAAAACAAGTTGAAATGTCTGGAATTTTGAAAACACGTATCAAAGGAATAGGTATATAGAGATTATTACTATTATTATTAGACATACACAAGTATATCTTTCTATAATTATGATTTAACATCCTCACGTTTAGAACACAAAGAACTAATGGAAGGGTTTTCAAAACCTCTTGAGATGGTAATACTCATACTATCTGAATTATCTTATATGATTTCAAATGTTTTATATCATTCGATATTTACTGGTTCCTTTCGTTAGGACGTGGCTTCATTTTTGGAATGGATTGACTCTCGTAGAATTCAATTGGATGCTTTATTTCTCGAACATATCTCAAAGATATGGGAATTTATAATCGCAAATGAAATGAAAAATAGTAAAGAATCGATCAAAAGTATTCATTCAAAGCGAATGAATAATAAACTCAAGCGATTACATAAAAAGGTTACATCGGAACAAGATTTATTCGACCGTTATCGTACTAGGACTAACAAGTGGTCAAGACATATACAAGAAATTGAAACTGGTCGATACCATAAATCGATACAAGACAGTATAGATAATTGCAATTATTTTAGAGATGAATGGACAAAAACTTCAGCAGATTTATTCCGTGAGCGTGCTCTCTGGGGTTCAAAAACTGTTGACACCGAGGCAAAATGGAGATTGGATTTCACAGAAGGTATTAATCTATGAATAAGATATACAGAATAAGTCTTTTTAATCTTATATCAATTTTAGGTCGATGTCGGATGCGTAAAAAGCTAGAAAGAAATGAAAATTTGCGGTTACACACATACAAACCAAAAAGCAGTAAAAATGAGAAAGCAGTGAAAGAGGTATATTTATTTATTTAATCGCCAATAAAAAGAGAATTTTTTAGTGATTTCGCTTACTTTCATAGAACTTAAATGAGAATACACCTCCTTCTCCGGTAGCAAGTAGTCCAATTAAATCATCATGTTGGTATTAGCATTTAAATTTATGATGATAATAAATTTATAAATTTATATATATTAATTTTTTTTTTTTACCAATAAAGCATTAGAAATACCCGGCTTTCATAATAAAAGAGGTATTTAACGGTTTTTTTTTTTTTTTTTTTTTAATAAAAAAAATTTGAACTGTAATTTACATAGGAAAATCGCTGGATCGTCAAATGACTCTTACGCCAAGTACTAGTGATTTGGAGACAATCCCATCTGATGATGTGGATTCCATTGGAAATAGTAAGAATAGTCCAAAATTAGTCGTTATCATAGCCCTTTGTTTATTCTATTTTAATAACTTTCCCTACCAAATTAGGTCAATACACGGAGTCACAAGAAGTCGATGAGGAAGCTACATATGAAGAGGACAATTATAGCAAAGTATTAAGGTCATTAGAAACAGGAGATTCTGTTTTAGATATTTACAACATAAGCCGTATCACCGGATTGGATGCATGCGGTAAATACTGAAGCAGATAAATTACGAACATTACGAACCCTTTCTAACATTTTATTTTATGTACTTTAGAGGGTCTTTTACTATTTTGTAAACAAAATTTGTATTTAATAGATAATTATTTTCAACGTTCAGATGAAGAAATCGTTGACATTTGGGATGCACCAATAGAGGTTTTTTTATATAATTTAGATAAATTATCCTTACTTTAAATATATTATTTATTAATCATAATCTAAAAAAGGAACGAGACCAATATTTACAAATGTTAGCGGCACACGCAGGCTATGATAGCAATACTAGTGTGAAAGAAAAAAAGCATAAGAGTCGACGATGGTATTTATCCCAAGAAGATTATGATAATTTTATGTTGTTATTAAATATTAATTGAAATATAATAATAGGGCTTATGATGATATTAAAGAAGTTCATAAACGAAAATTTCTGTTTAGGTAATTTAAGTCTATATAGAATATATTGTATATATTGTTTAGATTATACGATTCATACTAAATGATTTTCGCTTTATAAAGGGACGTTGCACTCGAAATATTTTTTGCTGATGGTCGAAATTATCTAATAACATTCTTTTTGAAAGAAAGAGACATAGCATATAGTAAACTCATTGATAGAGCTACATTTTCAATTAGTGGTTCTGAATCAGTTATAGGAACTTCTGCGACTTTAGATGTGATGTCGCCTGTAACTCCGTTATCTATTAGCTCTTCATTCAAATTGACAAATTTCTTTGCAAATTCTTCGTTAACCGAGTTAACTTCACGATGGGAAAAGAGAGAAATATCAAACTTTCAATATTTGATGCATTTAAACACTCTGGCTGGACGATCTTATAATGGTACGATTTTATAAATAGTGTATTAATATTTTTCAATATTAATTCTCATTACAAATAATGATTTATTAGATCTTACGCAGTATCCTGTTTTCCCATGGATTTTAGCCGATTATACTAGTGAGGAAGTGAGTAATATGATGAAATTTCTATTCAACTTTATGAAGACTTAATTCTATATATATATATATTTTTTTAGTTGGATTTAACGAATCCTGCTACCTTTCGGGATTTATCAAAACCTATGGGACCTCAAACAGAAGAACGAAAAAGTAAGTATTAATATAATATAATAAAAATTTACAAACATGTGATCAATATTAACTTTCACATAATTTTAGAGGAATTTCAACTTAGATATCGTTCTTTTGATCCCACTGCAAACGCAACAACACCAGCGTTTCATTACGGAACACATTATTCATCTGCAATGATTGTCTGTTCATATTTAATACGTCTTGAGCCTTTTGTCCAACAATATTTAAAACTACAAGTAATATTATATATATATATATATATATATTTTTTTTCCTTATTTTAAAAAAAGGTAACCAAAAATTATACTTCTGTTGAATTCTTATAATCTTAGGGTGGCCATTTTGATCACGCTGATCGATTATTCCATTCGATTGCAAAAGCGTGGTCATCTGCTACACGCGATAATATGAGTGATGTCAGAGAATTGATTCCAGAATTCTTTTATCTACCCGAATTCCTAGAAAATACCAACAAATTCAACTTCGGTATAGTATTTTTATTGTTATACTTTGCATTTTATAGCATAAGTAATTGTTTTTTCCTTTAGGTGTTAAACAAGGAACTGGAGAAGTAATTGATTCAGTCGTTCTTCCTCCATGGGCTCATGGTGATTCCAAAATATTTATTCATAAACATCGACAGGTTCTTATATAGAAAAGTTTATTATTCTATATATCAAATATTATTTTTATTAACACTACGAAATTTTAGGCACTCGAGAGTGAATATGTAAGCGCACACCTTCATGAATGGATAGACTTGATTTTTGGTTATAAACAACAAGGACCAGCAGCAGTTGAAGCCATAAACGTTTTCCATCATCTCTCTTATGAGGGAGCAATAGGTAGAAATTACGCATGTAATTTAACAAAATTTTCTTTTTTAATGTATATACTTAATTTTCATTTATTAAAAAAAAAAGATTTGGATGCTATTACTGATCCCGTTGAACGTTCGGCATCAACTGGTATTATTCATAACTTTGGACAAACACCACGTCAACTGTTTACTAAACCTCATCCTGCAAGATTACCCGAATCATATGATCCTGCTAATGGTATAGGGTTATATAAATTCCACGAGAATGTTGATAGATTAATTCCATCAATATGTCCATTGATAGGTAATATATATTTGATGTATTTAGTGTATATATAATATATAATTAATAACATTGGATTATACTATAGATATTCGATTACAAGTTCATGACATCCGTTTAGCAAATGACCGCTTAGTTGCAGTTAGTACACAAAAAATTTTGGTTCCTCCTGAATATACTTATTATGTTGAATGGGGTTATTCCGACAATAGTCTTCGACTTCATCAAATGGACACAAGAAAGGTATAATAAAGTTTTAAATTATTATTGTATCCCGATAAAAATCATTAATTTGCTTTTAAATAGTTGATTGGATTGTATGAGAATCTTCATTTAGAAGCTGTAAGTTGTGCTTGCTTTGCCGATGGAAGAACATTTGTCACTGGTGGTACGGATGCGGTAAGTGATTTTAAATATTTATTTATTTTGAATAAATACATTTATACATTCATCTTATTGTTTAGGTTATTTGTATCTGGAGATTAAAATGGAAGACAAAGTCTCCAGTATTTCAGTTTATGGAATGTTTACGAGGTCATTCAGCGAAGATTAATTGTATTACAAATTCGAGATCCTACAGTATAATTGTTAGTGGATCAGATGTAAGTAATATGTAAGAATGAGTTCTTCCTTTTTTAAATTAAATTATTAATCTATTAACGATTATTTATTACTTTTCATAGGATCAAACTTGCATAATTTGGGATTTGAACAGGATGAAATATGTAAGACAACTTCAAAATCATGAGGCCGGAGTTCAAGTAAATGTTTAAAAACGGATATAATTTTTTGTTTACACATTAAAATTATAATATTGTACTAAATGATGATCATTTTTTTTTAACAATAGTTTGTCGCAGTTAATGATACTACGGTAAGAAATTAATTACATTTTTTTTTTATTCTTTGGAATTAACTATAATTTATATAATTCATAGGGAGACATTGTTACATGTAGTGGACCAGTTATTAAAATTTGGACTATTAATGGAGATCTCTTATTGACTAAAAATACATCACAGCTTCAAGATCCTATTCTTTGTTGTACTTTTTATGAGGTAAACCTTTTGTTATAATAAAACCGGATGATTTAAATCTATACGATTTTAAATATATTTAATTATTTAATTATTTAATTAGGGAAAGCAAAATGAATGGCTCGACGAAGATATGATCATAACAGGACACAAAAAAGGAGTAATAAAGATATGGAATAAAACTTTAGAGCCAAAATCAGCTTTAAATAACAATGAAAAAAATAATGATGAAAAAAAAGGTATTTAAATTTCTGATAATTTTTTATTATAATTCTTGTACTAATAACAACTTAATTATTAGTTGTTAAATGGGATCTTTCCTTGAGACATCAATTGAAACATGAAAGTAAATTGGGATTAACATCATCAGATATAGTAGCACTATTAGCCTCAGGAACGCAGCGTGTTCTTTATAGTGGAGATTCATTAGGGAAAGTTTATACATGGGTTTTACCAGATGTTAAAATAGAGTCACATTGGATGCCAGATAATCAAACAGACAACTGTCTCAAATGTGGAACTAAATTTGCAGTATTAGATAGAAAAATACATTGTAGAACATGTGGAGGTATTTATTGTTCAGGATGTACAAATAGAAATTTAAGATATTGTGTAGATTGTTGTGAAAAATTAGGAATGACAAATTCCACTTAATTTTGTAATAATATAAATAATATAAAATATATTTATTTGTTTATTTATTTATTTGTTATATTTTGTTATTTATTATTTTTTCAATATATATTTATACATACATAGAAATACAAGTATTATTATTTATTATAAATTAGAAGAATGAAGTTTTATCTCATGAAAAGAGTGACCTATTGTATCTGTTGAAGTATTACTTTTAGATGAACTTTCACTATTTGTTAAAGCAGCTAAATCAGTCCCTTCGCTAATAGTAGTTGCTATTTCTACTTCATATTCATCGGTATTATTAAATTTAGATGAATCAAATAGTAAATTATCATTATCATTATTATTATCAGTAGTTAATAAAACACTGTTCTTTTCTTTGATATAATCCCAACGATTCCTACAATGTTTGTTCACAGAAGGTAAGTAATCCCATGCACACCAAAATGCAACGACAGCATAAAAACCGCCACCAACTAAATCAACCATGTAATGGTGAGTTAAATACATACAAGCCCACCATATCCACATAACATAAGCAAAGCCAAACGGTCTAGACTTTGGAATGACGTATGAAATAAACAATGCTTGGATTATTGCACATCCAGAATGAAGTGATGGAAATGCTCCAAATACCATTGGAGATCCACTAAATGTCTTTGTGTAAGTGTCTGTTCCGAATAATTTATCTATACGAGCCAATCCTCCTGGATGGCCAGGCATTGTATATTCTGCTGGTGTGTTCATTCCATACGTATATTCATACCATGGAGGAGAACATGGAAAAACTAATTGTGTTAAAACTCCTGCAAGATTCATATATCCAAACGATTTTGAAAATACTGGTAAAATACCTGGTGGTCCATACCACCATAATCCTGCACTAGTTAAGAACGGTAATGTAAAATGTATTACTCCATAAGGTAACCATGCTAGTAAATCTTTAACAGTGTTAGTATGTTTAGCTATAATAACTGATAAATTATCTCCATATAAAATATTTTCTAATGCTGGTAAAACCGAAACATAAATATGAGGTCTATTTGCTCCCGGAATAAATCTACATGAATAAAATAATACTAACCAACTTGCTATAGGAAGAAAAGGCAAAAAAAATTTTCGGGGAACTGGAAAATAAAGTCCAATTGCAAAAATACAAACTATTAAAAGCTTCAAGAAAATTCCTGGAGTTCCAATTATATAAAAAAGAAATACCCCTAAAATTAATAAAAATACGTATTGAATGTCATAAATTGTCCATGAATAATAATGTAATTCTGGTGGAATAAATCGTTTTATAAAATGTAACCAAAAAGATTTCCATTGTAAGTTCTTAAGGAAACTTGCTTCGATAAAGAAAACTGGCATAATAATTAATTAATTGTTCTTTTTATTTATTTTCTATTATTATTTGGTTTGTTTTTATGTGAATTATTATTTATTATCTGTTATATGTAATGCATTATCTTATTTTAAGAAAAGTTTTTATAATTTATAGCCAGTTAACGAGCAAAACGCAATAGAAGAGCGAGTTCAAATCGAGTTGAATATAAATAGGAAAAAAAATTATGTAGATCTATTAATCGGTTTAGTCCTGATTTAATGAAGTACCTCGTCTAAAAAGGTATAAACGTGATGTCACTTTGCAAAAAATTCCGTCGCGGGTAAAATTCTACCGTATAATTTTTTCCCTTTCAAACAATGATATGAATTTTGCTGTATTATTTATTAAAATCGATTAATAATATTGTCGTCGTATATCAAATATTAAATGTTCTATCCGTGAGAAGAAAACTTTTTAAAATACTAAATAAAGAAATGTTTTTATTACTAAGAAATTACACTAATTCATTTCATACAAGGAAGCCCTTTCTATCACGTGCTAAACAAGCTGATTCGTTCCTGTGTGATTTACATATTTTACCATGTATTCTAACCTTTTTTCGCTGTTACTGATTTTAAAATGATTAAATAGTTAAAAACAGAAAACGTTCATTTCACTTTTGTCACATTTCATTTATCTTACAGTCCCCTCTAACCTTAATTTTTTTTTCATCAGAATCTAATCGCATAATTATCACATGTAACATAACTCGATTTTTTTCTAAAAACTTTATGACTTCACCAATAACTCCGGCAAATCCTCCTCGTCCAGCTCTTAAAGCCACAGACGAAAAAAGTTTTGCTTTTACAAGTACAACTTATAGGTGGCCAATTATTATTACAAAAGCTATTGACGATATCTACAAAACTCGTCATGATATTGATACTTCAAAAGAACCCGAAAAAGCGATAGAAGGGAAAGATATCATGGATTCTATAGCTTTATTAAAATACGAAATGCAACGAAAGAGGCAATTAACGTATGTTAAAAATTTTTTTTCTCTAACGCCATAAAATTCCTTTAATTCGATTTTTTTCCTCTGATGATTAGACCGATCGAAGATGATGGGGAACCAGATATTAATACATATAACGAAGTGTTTAATAGATATTTCAAAGAAGAAAATTGGTATTCAGCTTCATGGCTTTTCACTGAATGTTATTTATATCGTAGGATTCGTTCCATATTGGCAAAAACTAAGTATTGGCGTAATTATGATCCTTTTTTTCGACAAAAGGAAGAAATAATTAAAGCATCTTTTGCAGCTATAATTGAGCTTGCAAAACGTATTGACGAATTAATTTCTAATCAAAATCATGACAAAAAGATATTATTTCATGAATTAGCTCAAATAAGCTTGTGGGGAAATGCTACTGATTTATCATTATTAACTAATCTAAATTATAATGATATAAATAAATTACAAAGTATCGATGCTAAAGCATTGGAACAATCAGAAAATAAAATTTTAGTGAATGATTTGGAAAAATTATGGAATAAGCTCTCTCATTATCAACAAAAGAGAATTGATTTTGTTCTTGACAATGCTGGTATGAAATTACTTTACTTTATTAAATCTTTATTTTAAGAAAATCCTTTTAATTTATCTTTTGTATGTAGGATTTGAATTATATGGAGATTTGATATTTGCTGATTGGTTAATTCAAGTTGGTTATGCATCCGAAATTTACTTGCATATCAAAGCAATTCCATGGTTTGTTTCAGATACAACGTCAAATGATTTTAATTTGTTACTTAGTTCATTAAAAAATGGTTCTTTATCTGCATCCTCCGATGAAAAGATATATCTTGAAAAATTAGCAAAAAGATGGCAAGAATATATTGAAAATAATAAATGGATTCTTAAATCAGATTATTTCTGGACCTCTCCTTATTCTTATTGGCATCTTAAAGAACAAGCGCCTGAATTATTTACTGATATTTCCAAATCTTCATTAGTAATTTTTAAGGGTGATTTAAATTACCGCAAATTAGTTTATGATTGTAAATGGCCAACTACCACTCCATTCAAAGAAGCGATTGGACTTTTTGCTACTGAAAAATCTGCTCCGCCTATTTTAGCACTTCGTACTAGTAAAGCGGATGTTATTGTCGGGTTACCCGAAGGAATTGAAGAAAGGTTATCCGCTTTAGAAGCAGATTGGATGTATTCTGGAAAATACGCAGTTATTCAATTTAATGAAGGAAATCAATAAATATAAATAGTATAAGACTTTAAGTTTAACTTCTTTATTAATAAAAAGAATAGAATCCGACTACTATTTACAAATACAATTTGCATTATTTTATAATGTTTCGGAAAAATTACGTAAAAATAACCTGTTTGCAAGTTATACTTTTAAAAAATTTTTTTTTTTTTTTTGTTTCATTGTAGTCAATCATTTTGATTATTTGACTCACTTTGTCATTTTCCTAAAATATGCCAAAGAAAATATCACAAAAATTAGGTAAACAACCTCTTTTTAATTCTTCTCAACAAAAAACTTCAGCACTTAAAAAAGTACAAAATGAGAAAACGCCAAAATCGACGAATTATAAAAATACGTTGAAGTTAAGTAAGTTTTCAAATAACACTAATTCGTTATTTGAAGATAAAGTTATAAGTTCAAATTCGAATGATAATGAAAATGAAGAACTTATATTTAATAAAGATGAATCAGGAGACAAAGACGAAGATATTATAATGCAAAATGTTGAATCAACATCATCGGAAGAGGAGGATAGTTCAGATAATGAAAATATGAAAAAAATAAATTATAGTGAAGAATCGGAAGAATCTGAAGAAGAGAATTCAAATGTAGAAAATATGGATGAAAAAGAATTGAGTGATAAGACAGATGATGAGGATGATGAGATGGAAATTGTAGAAGATACAACAAAAATTTCTTTAAAGAAAAAAACAAAAGAAAAAAAAGAAATAAAAAGTCAAGATAAAAGTACGAGCAAAGAAACTACAGAAGTAACATTTTTTCTTTATATCAATAATATTTTGAAATTAGTGTAAATTTATGAATATTTATGGTTTTTTTATAGGAAAAAGATTTAATTCCAACACCTTTATTAGCACGTCCGCAAGCTGAAAAACAATTTCGTGATTTTTATATGAATCAAATTACTAAGGCATTTGGCGAAGATTTGGACAAATTAAGAAAGAAGGTAAAGTTAGTTATACTTATAATAGACTTGACAGATAAATAATTTGTTAATTTTATTTCAATAAAATAAATTATAGGAAGTAAATCTTGGTTCAAATAAATTAGAAATATTGATTGATGCATTAGAATCAGGAACAAGTATATTTTCAGATGTAGAGAAAGAACTAGCTTTATTATCATCAAATAAAAAATAATTTATTATAATCTAGTAAACTTTGCTTGTAAAAATCTTCTGTCCACGCGTAATTCTTTAGCTCTATTTATAGTTTCTTTTTCAACATATTCACCATTAATCATTTGAAATAAACCATCTTTTTCAAATAAGTCTTTTAAATATTCAATGGTAAAAAAATATGTCATAGTGCCATCTTGTCTTACATAAAGATTTTCATCAAGTTTATGTGCGCCATCACTAGAAAATTTTAATTGAGTTTCATCATAAATTGCATAATCACGGAAACAAATTATAGAACCTTGTTTTGTTACCTAATAAAAAAATTTTTTTAGTTACTATTTTTATGTTTACCAGAATTCAGCACATTTAAATAAATATAATTGCATTTACCTTTGATATATTTCTTATAACGTTTAAATGTTTCTCTGGTGGAATAGCGGATAATACAAATATTGACGAAACAATATTTACCTTATCATTTGATGATATGAAATCTGGTAAATTATCTTCCGTTAAATCACAAACAAATGCATTGCATCTCTTCTCATCGTATTGAAAATGATTCTAAAAAAAGAAGAGAAGGTTAAATATATAATTTATTGTAAAAAAATAGTATTATGAGATAGATACCTTTACAAATTCAATAGCCCTTTTTGAGAAGTCACAAGCATAGATAAATAATAAAGGATTTGATTCTAAAACTGGAAATATAAAATTTCCTACACCACAACCCAATTCTAACACAATTTTTTTTTTATTATTTAATTCTGAGTCTTGTTCATTATTATTGAAAGAAAGTTCATTAAATTCTCTTCCAATCCAATGTCTATTCTTAAAAAATTTTGTAGTATTGCGCTTATAAAATAAATCCCTAATTAAATTTGTAAATTATTAAATTTTTTTTCAAAAAAAAAAAAAAAAATAATAAGTTATATATAACATGCCAATTTTTTGACGCATCGTTTTTATATTTATTCGCCCAAAATTGTGGTAATAATTTTTTATCATTCTTTAATAATTCTTCGATTTTTTCATAATCAATTTTTAACTCTATTGTCTTGATTTCAGGACACGCCTGTTTACTGTCATTATTATCAGTCATATCAACAGTATTCATTTTTGATTTTATTCTTAATTATATTTCTTATTTTCTGTCTTAATAAAAACAATTGATTTTGATGGGACATGGAGTAACACAATTTAATTTTCACGTGACGACGGTTGATTACCTAATTAGTATCCGGTCCTAAAATCAATGCTTTGATAACGTTATCTTTTCTTTCTTTAACTGTTTCAAAAGCTTTCACAGCATCTTGAAATTTAAACCTATGGGTTATAAGAGGTTTTAAATTAATCAAACCGGCACTAACTAGCTGTACAGCTTGTTTATAGGTATTGCAATAACGGAAAGACCCCACAAGTTTAATCTCACGAACTCCGATATCAGCTATTGGAATTGGTACAACTTCCATACCCATCCCTACTTGCACAAATGTTCCTCCAGACTTAGTCATCTAATACAAAATATATATTAATTTAAATAGTTCAGTTCTTCTAAACAAATTTATTCGCACTTACATAAATACCAGTTTGGGTACAAGTTTCAACACCAGAGCATTCTAATATGACATCAGCTTGTTCAACGCCAGATTCCAATAACTTTTGTGAAAATCTTTTAGCGAAATTGACTGAACTTAAACCTTGAGGAATCTCTCTTTCCGCTAATACAACCTCATTAGCCACATAATTTTTCGCAAAATCTAATCTTGATTGATTAATATCTACCATAGTAATTTTAACAGCACCTGATGCTTTTGCTGCAGCTCCCGCCAACAATCCAACTGGTCCAGCTCCAAATATTATTACAGTTTGACCTGCTCTAAGGTCTGCTAATTTACATGAATGAATTCCAACTGATAATGGTTCAATTAATGCTGCTTCTTCGAGTGATGGAAAATTATCCGGTAATTTTACACAAAAATCCTCTGGACAACAATAATATTGACAAAGTGTACCTTATAATTTATATCATTTACAAAAATTAATTATGATATTTTAATGTTAATAATTAAGTATATTAAAATAAGAACCATTAATTGGTGGAGTTGCCGCGAATTTCATATCTTTACACAAGTTATATTGACCATTTTTACAAAAATGACAAATATAACAAGGTATACCAGGTTCAATTGCGACTTGATCGCCAACCTTCAAGATTTTACAATCTCTTCCAACGTTTGTCACAATGCCAGAGGATTCATGACCTAAAACCATCGGTTCCTTAACTATAAAGTCCCCGATATGGCCTTGAACCCAATAATGAACTTGGAAATAAAAGATATTAAAATGTGAAATAAATAAAATTAATTTGTTTACTTTATAATGTACTTTTAATATTTTAATATAAAGTATATACGAAATAAAGCTTTATCATTACCGTCAGAGCCACAAATTCCAGTTACTTTGACAGCAATTTCAACTTCGTTTGGTTTTGGTGATGGTCTTGGGCGATTTTCCGTCTGAATATCGCCAATGCGCTTAAGAACCCATGAAATATTCGAGTTTTCTGGCAACATTATGCCGTGTGAATAAAGCGTAAAATGAACGAGTTCCGAAATGATCATCATGATCTCAAATCGAGTTAAAAATTTTTTAGTTCGGAAATTTCAGGGCTTCACAAATCGTTCGTATAAATCACCGGCCGGTAAAATGCAACTAAACAATATAATTGGTTGTCGCGTCAATTCATCAATATCGAGATAAGAATGAAAAACTATCCCCTGCACGGACAAATATGAGTGCTTTCACGGTTACGTAGAATTGAACAGGGGGTAAACGTTGATAAAGTATCAATCTAATCAAAGGATTTTTTTTTTAAAAGCAGGTTGTCCCCTTTTCTTAGCTACCACGTATACAGTTCTGAGTAAAGATGAAATACAAGCTTTCGCGTCCAATACGCCAATGTTCGTTTATATGGCAACGTATGTTGTCGCGCTTTACTTTAGGTTATTTCCTTATTCATTTGATAGTTACAAATAAAACTTTTGACACAGACAAATTGTGGTTACGGCTTATAATTAGGTTTTGGGACTAAGTATATTCGCTCATTAAGTGCCTCTGCACTTACGCCTGCAAAACCACGATTATATGGTCAGCCAACAGCGAAAACTCACCCACATTTGATGAAACCGGGAGAAGGTAAGCAAGTATTCTTATATGAATTATATTCGATAATTTTCTTATGCCAATTTTCGCTTTTTCTTATATCAAATTGAAAGTAACACCAGGAATAACAGCTACCGAATACGAGTTTAGAAGAGCAAGGTTGATGAATATGCTTCCAGAAAATAGTGTTGCAATCGCATTAGGGTATCGAACAAGATATATGTCAAACAAAGTATTGTTCGTATATTTTAATAAAATTATATCAAGAGAATATCAACTTTTATTTTTGTAACAAATTTATGTTTATTTACAGATATATATCATAAAATTTACAATTTATGCAGTACAAAGCATAATTTAAAATTTTTTATATTATTTTTAGAGATAACAATAAAAATTCTCATGATTTCATTTTTTTTTATATTTATAGTTATCCGTTCCATCAAAATACCGACTTCTTTTACTTATGCGGTATGAGCAATATGATTATTACGTAACTAATAAATTAACGTAATTTAATAAATTCATATTACGTTTATTACGCCTAGGTTTTAATGAACCAGACGCGGCTATAGTTTTGGGTATTTAATGATTTTACTTGTTTATACTCAAATATTTTTATTTTTTTTTTTTTTTGAAACGTATATTATGCATTAGATGAATTATATTTATTTTTTTCCATCGTATAAATGTAAGAAAAGAATAATACTCGAAAGGGATATAAAATGACAATGTTTGTGCCGCCAAAAAATACAAGTGTTGAAATGTGGGATGGTTCTAGAACTGGAGTATTGGGTGCAGTAGAAATATTTGGCGCAGACGAGGTATAATATTTGCCATAAAAATTAAGTGATTTACGCGTACATATGATGAATTGCCACATTCTTCCGCAATGATAGGCTATAGAATCGACAAGATTCAACTCAAAAATCAAGGAAATCGTAAAAAATTACAAAGATATATACATAGATCTCCCTGCAAAAACAAATATTCTTTCAAGTGATAGTATTTATAAAAGTACCAGCCGTGCTTATGGTATTCCCTCATTTCATACATTTTCTTATTTGTTTAATTATTGTCGAGATCACCTCGATAGATTAATACGCCCTCATCGTTTCTCCTCTATGTTTGGCTCTCAAGTAAAACCGTTAAGTCGTATAATTCAGGAATTGAGACTTATTAAAAGTGATAGTGAAATTGCGTTAATGAAAGTGGCCGGGCAAATCACCGGTAAAGCATTCATTGAGGTATATTTTTCTGATTCCCTGATTTCGTATTTTATTATTATATATAAATGATTTACGTTTGTTTAATCTTTAAATAGACAATTAAATTTACAAACCTCGGATTTACTGAACATGACTTATATGCAAAAGTGGATTTTGAATGCCGGATTCGTGGGGCGCAGTATCTTGCATATGTACCAGTGGTGGCAGGAGGAATTAATGCTTTAACATTGCACTATGTAAGGAACGATATGCCATTACAGTAGGTCATTTATTTTGATATTTGATACGGGCTAGAAAGATTTTTTATTAATTATTATCTTTATCATATATATTAGAAATGGTGACTTGGTATTAGTAGACGCGGGTAGTGTGAGTATTTTACCTTTGCATAACTAACGTGAAATTTTATTATTTAATTGTTTTTATTATTGCTGATAGGAATACCATGGTTATGCTAGTGACATTACGCGAACCTGGCCAATAAATGGTAAATTTTCGCCAGCTCAACGTGATCTTTATGAGGTTGTGTTAAATGCCAACAGACAATGCATCAAGGTAAAGAATTTGTTTGAAATGTTATGTTATACTTTCTTTATGATTAACGATGTTATAATATAATTTAGCTTTGTACTGAAAAAAAAAATATTTCACTCAATAAAATACATGAAAAATCTGTTCAATTTATAAAAGAGGGATTGTCAAGTCTTGGATTTGATCTTGTTGAAGGAGTATGAATTCAACTTTATTCCCACTATTTTTTTCATATTATTTACCCTTTTTTTATGATTAGGACGTGGACCGAGTATTATATCCTCATCATGTTGGACATTATCTTGGATTAGATGTTCATGATACGCATGACCTAGAACGTTCACGAATTCTAAAAAGTGGAATGGTGATAACAATAGGTAATGTGATAAATCATTATCAATTTTATTTTGTTTTAACTATTTTAATTTTAATTTCAAATTGTTTTAGAACCAGGCGTTTATATTCCTCCTAATGATGCTTATCCAAAACACTTTCATGGCATGGGAATTCGTATAGAGGATGATGTATTAGTTGGTGAAACTGATCCATACGTATTAAGTTCAATTGCACCAAAAGAAATTGTTGATATTGAATATTGTATGGAAAATTAAATTAGAATGAAATCATTAATTAAATTACAATAATAATAATAGTAATAGATTGTATTTTTTAACTACAAAAAGCAATTTTTAATATAATGATTTTATTATCATTAAATTTATTGTTGAATTACATATAGTTCATTTAGGTTTGTTTTTTTCTCTAATATGTATTATATACAGTTAACTCCCTATAAATGCACCGCTTATAAGTGCATTCCCTTCCTAAATGCATATATAACAAAATTTTAAAATAAAATATCTTAGTCAATATTGCACCTACAGAAATAAAATATATTCAAATGTTCATCTCAACAAGATAAATCTAACAAGCTTAAGATTATTAAATCCAATTATTAGTTCTCAAAACAGTAAAACTTGAAACTAAAAAGTTAATATAATTTTACATTTGAAAACAAAATTTATTATAGGTTTATATAAAATTAGAACTGAATTTTTTTAGTATTATTTAGGGCCTTAGTTAATTTCAGCCAAATAGCTAAATATTAGAAATTTATAAATATATAATATGATAAATAAAAATTTATTACAATATTTTTATGAATTATATTATATACTGTATAAATAACTACTTTATGGGATATATTTGCAATTGCACATTGGCAGATAGGCTATTATTTCAGTTGTTTAGACTTTTTTAGAGATTTGGTTCCCTTTGTATTGATTTATAGTGATTTATTTGAGTATAATAATAATAATAATAATAAAGTATATATTACTTTATTTAACTATTATTTGTACATTTTTTGCTTTTTTTCTGTAAAAGTTATATATATAATATATATAAAAATTCTATTTTAATAAAAATGTGAAATAAAATAATATTATAAATAAAATATTTATTATTATTATTATTTTATGGCAAGTTTAATTTTTATTATGCCATTATGAAAATATAATTTGCAAATCACTTTTTAATATAAATAGTAAATGATAATTAAATTCTAAATTTTTTTTAATTTAATTGCTTTATTAAATAATTGCAAAATTATTAGTCCGAAGCGTAGCGAAGGACTCTATATGTTCTAGACCCAGTGGTACAAAATATCCCGTTGTCCGTCAGCTTGATCTCTGGGTTGACGTTTAATTGGTTCTTATATTACACGATCGGTTAATTGACCATGTGATGATCTACTAATTTTAACCTGTACACTTTAACATGTATTACTTTCGAACAAAAAAAAAATTAGAATTTACATCAGTTACACCGCTTTTTCTTTTCACTTTTT
>QZLH01000447.1:70065-81582 GCA_003833135.1 Oehlia diaphana | reverse complement strand
CAAAACATAAAAATAAAAAAAGAGAGAAAACAAAAAAAAAAACAATAATAATAAATACAAATAAAATATAAATAACAATAAAAAAGAAAAAGAAAATAAAAATAAATATACAATTTAAAGTAAAATAAAAATAAAAATTAAATAAAGTAAGTATAAAAATATAAATAAAAAATTTAAAGTAAAAAATTATTATTATAATTATAATAAATTTTATAATATATTTAGATTTTATATTTTGTATTAATTATTAATACAATTAACTTATTTTTTGGTTTTATAATTAATCTTACAAAGATGACAGAATATTTATATTTTATACTAAGATAATTATACTTCATATATATATACCTGCTAACTAAAATTGACTATTTAACAGTATATAATAAAGTTTAGCTATATAAATAACAGGTACGTAATTTATATAATTAAGTAATACAATAGTTTATATTACTTGTTTTAGATATTTTTTTCTATTTTTTTACTTTTATAATATATTAATATATATAAAATATATAATTTTTTAAAAAAATTCTATAAATTATATATGAGTTTTAAAACTATTTAAATAAATTATTAATTTATTAATATTAAATATATAATATTTTATTTAATTTAAAAAGATTTACTAATAATTTACTTTACTAAAAATATTTATTAATATATATAAAAAAATATATATATATATTATTTTTATAAATCTCTAATTTGAACTTCAACACCAATTTTCCATAAAATTTCTAATAAATATAATTCATCAATTTCCCAATCTCTAAATTTAGGAGAACAAATTTCTAAATATTTTAAATTATTATTTTTAAATTTAACATAATTAACAATTGCTTCAAAATTATAATTTGTATAAAAAGTTGAATTATAACAAATTAAAATTAAAGATTTTAATAAAGGGGTATTATTTAAATTAAATAAATCCTTATAATTTTCAGGACTTAAATAATAAAAATAAAATTCAAATAATTTTAAAGTTGAAGGTAAACTTTTACTTAAGGATTTTATAATATTATAATTTATACTATAATTATAATTTTGATGAATAATATGAAGATTTTCTAATTTTGAAGATTTTAAAAAATTAAAAATTAGGGAAACATCATATAATAAATCATCATCATAAAGGAATAAGGATGAAAGATTTGAAGTATAATGTAATAAAGATAAACTAATTTCATTAGTTAATTGATTTAATAATAAACATTTTAAAGAATTACCCAAAAATTTAATAATTGAAGTAGTTATATTAAAAGATAAGTTTGATTGATTAAAAATTGATAAATTATTCAATTTAAATGAAACATTAGAAAATAAATTAATATTTTCTAAAGAAATACCATCACAATCACTAATTAAAAGATCTTTTAATGTAACACATTTCATTAATATATTTAAAGAAATATTTGTAAATTTGATATAATAAAATTTTAGTGAAATTAAATTTGTTTGATGAGAATTTAAGGATAAAAAGATTGGTATATATTCTAAATGTTTGTTATATAATTGACCTGTTAATTCAAGAGATTTTACATTCCTTTGATTTTTAATAATGTTACCTAATAAAGGGATTGATAATGAAAAATCTTGTTTCTCATAAAAATCGATAATAAAATTTTCAAGGAGATGAATATTTTTATCTATAATTGATTGAGATAAGATAGGTATATTATTAGAAGTTTTAGGATATATGGTCATTTTAAATGTTTGTAAAGTATTCTTTAATCTAAATAAATTAAAATCAAAAAATTCTTTATCAAATAATTCAATATAATATTCATTTTGAATTGGACAAATAGTTTTTAACCTTTTTGAACGTCTTAATATCATATGTTTAATTAAAGATTCAATCGGTTGTATCTTAGGTTCAAAAAATCCCACAGATCCTGAACGATTTTTTTCATCCAACTTAAAATATTCGAATAACCAACTTCTAATAGAACTACTTAAAAAAGGTATTTCCTCAAAATATTCTACATAATTAAATAAAGGTCTTTGATTTTCTTGTTGTTTTAAATCAATATTAAGTCCTTTTAATTTTGATAATTCAATATGATCAAAAAATAAGAGTAAAGTTTTTATGAATAATACTCTATTTTTAAATGAACATTTGTGCGAGATCAACAAAGGATTTTTCCAAATGAATGGAACTGTTTGTTCACACCATAAACGATTTAGAAAAAGCCAATTAAATAATGAACTTTTATGAATGTGATGAAGTTCCTTTAAAATATTATAAATACAATCAAAAGGTAATACTGGTAATGTTTGAACCATAATTTAATATTAGGTCAAGAAAAGAAAAGGGAACAAACAATACTGTTCCTCATTCAAATTCTTATATACTTATGTCGATAGAAATGTGATGCATATAAATAAACTCCCCAATCCGTTTCACGTAATAAATATTTTTGGCTTAGATCTAAACATTTTGTCCCTGTAAGTATATGGACAAATAATGTTATACCACGTGTTATCCTTTAATATGTGCGTGAAATTTTTCTTTGCATTCTAAAATAATAACTTTTTAAAAAAAGTCAAATATTATTAGCCAATCAAATTCGTCTGTAATTTAATAAGGTTTGCCCGCCTCCCGATGAATGTACAATATAACAGATAAAGTTTGTTCGGAAATTTATAACCTTATCTTTTTTATATGAAAACATTACACTTACAAAAAAAAGTTGAGGCTAGAAAATTTGTTCGATTTTTTATTGGAGAGGTTAAGAGGTTATTTTTTACTATATTCCAAATTCTAAAAATATTATCCATATCCGATAATTCTTGAATGATTATTCGTTAAAGATTTTATGTAGTAATACATTTTATTTTGGGATTACAAAATCTTTTGGTATTAATAAAATCTACCGTTTTTTTCTAGATTTGGAAATAATGTTTATTAAATTGAACATATTACAATAATTCGGTTGAGAATTTTTTGATTCTAGACCAAACCTTCAAGAAAAATTTGCTACGAAAAATCATTCCAAAAATGTTTTTTTCGGATTTCGTGAAATGTAAAAATCAAAACAAATATAAACCATGCGTAACTCATGACATTATTACGATGAATAGCCTCATCTAGACTTATGCAAACTTCTAAATTATTGCATATAAATCATACAATTTTAATGTATAAATTTTTAACGAATAATAAAAATCAGATGTTTTATTTCTTTAACCTTTTTAACCTTTTTTATTTGACAAAAAGATTCTTTATTTACATCTAGACAAAAAATATGCAAACAAATCGGAATTTTGAATCTACTAAAATTTTTATATCTATTTATTCTTCATGGTTGTTTATATATAAAAATCCTTTCAACCCACAATTTTTTTCATTTTAAAAGCTCTTTAACTATAATTCTTATACTACCCTTTAAAAAACTTTCTTTTGTGAATAAAAATTTCAAATGCCTATATCTAATATATATCATTATGAACATGAAATTACTTGGGTTCATAATGAAATAGATGATATTTATAGTGAACAAGTTGATGATTCTGATAATGATGATGATCAAGATGAGGTTTCTTATGAATCTTTAAATATTCAAGACTTTCAAGGTGCAACTCGTTCATTGTCCAAAGATAACGAAGAAATTGACCGTCTTCATTTACAACATTATTATTTTAAATATATTTGGCAAAAAAATTTCTCTGCACCAATTGAACATAAATTGAAGGAAAATGCCCGCGTCTTGGATGTTGGGTATGTATAATTAATTAATTATTTAAATGAGAAAATATAACTTTTTATAATATATTAATTTTGATTTAACTTTCAATTAAGCTGTGGTGCAGGAACTTGGTTGTTAGAAATGTCAACAGATTTTCCACGATCAACTTTTGTAGGCGTGGACATCGCGACTATGTATCCTTCGGACGTTATGCCTTTGAATTGTGAGTTCATGCAGTGCAACGTTCTCGACGGAATACAATTCGCTGATAACACATTTGACTTCGTCCATACGAGATTGATGACCTTTGCATTCATTGATAATGAATGGTTTGAGAAAGTCATCAATGAATTAATAAGAGTTTTGAAAACTGGAGGAACGTTAGAAATTATGGTAATAGACGAATATAAAACACAAGGACCTGTAACAGCTCAATTATGTAATGCATGTAAGTATATATATATATATATATATATATTTTTAAACAGGAATTAAATTCCAATGAAAATAAAATAATACTTAATTTATTAGTATTTTCGTATATGCATGAAAATGGATTTATGAATAATCTTATCCCAGATCGTGTTAAAGATTATTTAACTTCTACAAATCAACTTAAAGACATTATTCAAGAAGAAAAGTTATTCCCAACCGGAAAATTGGCAGGAAATTTTGGAATGTCATTTGAAGATTTACATAACACTTGGCCTTCGGTTCGAGTACCTTTATCAACCCATATGGGTATTTCATCTGAAAATTTTGATGAACTTGTTGATAAATGTGTAAATGAAATTGACGAATTTAAAACATGTTTTAACACTGCAAGAATTTATGCCATTAAAAACTAAAATGCATTAAAATTAATGATTTTTTTTTTTTGTTTTAAATTACGCTTATTTCTCTTATTCATATAATCCATTATTCTATTGTGTATTAGTATTAATATTTAATTTTTTATATTTTTTATAATAATCTATTAAATCTCAAATCAAAATGGGCTGATTATTGTTGTATAGTTAATTATTTTCTTGGGTAAATATTTTACATATTATTAAATATAAATTTGACTTTATTACCAATTTTGCCTTTTTTTAAAAAAAATTGTCAAAAAATACATTTATGTTTAAATGGTTAAATGGTAAACTACTGTCGCTAGAGACGTGGAAATGAGAAAATATTCTTTTGTATGTTTTTGTTAGCCCAAAGGAGTAGAAATGAATAAATCAATCACGGATTAGTTAGTACCGATATGCGAACAAAAAAATAGTATGTTATTACAACTAACATTTGATATTTCAAGGTAAATTGATGATAATCTAGATTTGCATGATCTGATGATCGTTCATGTGCATGTAGTTTATTAGTTAAAAATCTCCATAAAAACTAAAAACATAAAAACATTTTACTTTTCTCGCAAATGTAATGGACAAAATGTTTAAAGTTAACGCAGATAGTATCATTGTCACGATTTATGGCTTATCTTCCTTAACACTATTTAATATGAATAGCAATAAAATCATACATCTTCCTGCGAGCTAGTCTTAAAATCATTTTTAAAAAAAATAATAAAACCTTATCAAAGAACTTGACGGTAGACCTTGGCCAGATAAGAATTCTCTTTTGGAAGAGAGAGAAATTATTCGAGCTGCACGACAAATGATGAGTGAGCAAAATTTTATTAATAAGGTTATGTATTGCTGTAAGGAAATGAGGGTTCCGTTCCCGCTAGGATCGTAAGTGTAGGGTGACCTTGAGGGTACTGTTTCGTAATACAGGAAGTTTTGGCTGAAAACTTAGATACTCAAAAGTAGAAACCGAGGAAATGGACAAAGGAATAAGAGAGAAAGGGGAAAAATGAAAAAGGGAAAGAAGGAAGAGTAAGCGGAAGTCGTAATCAGAAAGAAGCTAAACCAGATAATGGAGTATTTAGCTGTGATGTTATGTATAGAGAACACGCTTTATTAAAAGAAGAAAACGGAAAGGTTATTGCTAATAATTGAAATTTCAATCTCAGAAATCTCAAGCAAATCGAAAAAATCGGAAATGAATCATTTTTTATATATGAATGGACGGATCTAATCACCGACGATAAAATTGAATTGAGAAAAGAAATAGAAAAAGTAGACTAAAATACACATATATGTTAAATCCTTTGGTCGGTATGGATTTGATATTAAATTGAGAAAGCTACGTTCTATAATCTGGATAAAGTATGAACTCAAGATGTTTTTTAAAGAAGAAATTGCGACTGTATGTGCTAGTTATTTATATGCCGAAAGAAACTGATTTTATATTTGTGGAAATAGTTATGTTGATAGCGTAAAGAGAGCTCAGTTAATGACTGGAATATGTAAGAGCATATCTGTCTAATAAATTGATGTAGTTCATAAGCAACCTTATCAGGTGATATTTAAACTTATCCCTCTAACTTCAACTTTTCTAAATTATTAATAAATTTCAGGCAAATATAGCCAAAATATACAGTTAAATGGATACGTAATTTTTTTTGATAATAAAGTTGACCGTGCTTATAATCGATTTCATTATGCAGTCATCACTTTTTAATGATACTTCTGAAAGCGATATTAGTGATTTGGAGAACTCTGTGCGAGATTTTAAGAGAAAACATATGAATAGCAACATTAAAAACTACACATATGAAAAAAACGACTCGGATGACGAATTTTTGAGAAATGATTTATGTACAGATGATGAAATCGAGAGTGTATCAACCGAAGTCCAAAAGTTCACTACGAAGATGAGTAGGTTGAAGCACCATCTTTTGAATATCGCATAGTTAACCTCTCTGAACGAACCAAATATTCACAGTTAATAAAATCTTTACGGACGATGAGAGAAAGACAATAAGAAAATTCTGGGAAATTGTTCGTACTATTGCTGTAGCTAATTAGAGGTTTACATTTAAACTAATCAAATCTTTTTGTTTTTTCTCGTAGGGAGAACCATCGGACGAAGAAAAGCCAACTCGTTACGTCAATCTAAATTGGAAAGGAACAACTTCAATAGATATTTATCGGCAATTGTGCCGAAATCCGTTTTTGACAAAGATATGTCGTCATCGAAACTACTTTTGAGGAATCGTTTAATACATTACGATTTTTTGTGGGTAAGATTCTAAGCGATTGTAAGTAACTATATTGCTTAACAATATATCGTAATATTCAGCTAATTCACTGCAACTTCCATTCCATTTAGTGTACTGCCATTTGCAATGTCATTTAATATCAAATGCGACGCGTGCAGGTTTAAAATCAAACTCGAACTGGATGAGGTTGTTGACTACCCGAAGAACACAACGAAACTCGTGTTGCAAAAGTAAATGAATTTATAAACCGTAAATTTTCTAATTATTATACAAACTTTACTATTTATTTGATTGTATATAGTTACTAATGCGTTATAGACTTTGACTAGCGGAGAGGCGGAAAGTATTTTGCGGAAATAACTTAAAAACTAGGCGATGAGCTAAACCCACGTGTCAACCTTGGAACGAATCTTAAGCTCTGTATGAATTCTAAGGAGATAGAATGGGTTTTTAGAGGTTGTGGGAATGCGGTGGTGATAGATGTTATCAAACATGGAGAAGGGATCAGTTACTCAAAGGTCTGTTACTATGTGTTCATATTTTTGAGATCTTTATACAGCAAAGCTTATAAATTGCTATTTGATTTATCTCTTGTAGCAATGCAAATATCAATTTTTTACACCAGAGACGACATCATTTGCAACGTAATGTTACGGAAGAACAATTTAGATACATCCATAATTATGGAATTTTTGTGTACCATATGTAGAAAGTTTATTTTGTTTGTTTCTAATTGACTATAATAATAGAACGTGAGCCAACGATTTACACAATGCATGTCAAAGAAGGATTACTCGTCCTTACAAATTCATAATCCCAGATAGTGATGATCAAGTGTATGTATTGGTAGAAATTGTAGAAAAGGTCCGTTTTTTCAAGATGTGAATCCAACTATATTTACCGAAATATCTTTTTAACCTGACTTCATCTATTTAAAGTTACAAGAAATATCACGAAAGTTTCATAATTATACTCCTTCAAATGAAGTACTGGTAAGAGCTTCCATCAAAAAACTCATGAACAAAATATTAATGTTATTAGATACATTTGTGCAAAAATTTTCGATTAGTATGCGCAATAGGCTGTGTAGAAAGCAAAATTTAGTTTCACAATGAGAATTAAAATTTGTTGTAATGAATTGCCAACGTGCGCAAATCTAAAGAAACGAAAACCATAGTTTATGATGACACTTGGAGATAATTTTTTGTAAAATTGAAGAAGAAACATACGATCATTATTGCAGTGTTCTAAAACGACAGATATCGTTCAAGATATAATCAAAAAATTTAAAGAATTTTTGAAAAAGATGTTAGTTGAGTTTTCAAAAGAGGAAATAATGAAGATTTAGACATGTGGAATCTAAAAGATCATTATATTTTACATTTATGTTGAAAAATCAAATTAGTTTTAGAATAGTGGAGTTATTTAAATTTCATAAGGTAGTTAATATAGACATGATACAGATCTTATTAAAGAAACTAATTAGAAAATTAATATTAGATTTTAAGATATTAATTTGGAAGCCTAGGAATGAAATACAAATTAGTAAAGAAAAGGCATAATATTACTAGTAAAGACAAAAAGAAGTAGTCAAGTAGAGTAAACATAACATAGGAGAATATAGAAATATGAATAGAATAAATGGATTGTGGTGGTTATTGGTCAAATTTTTAGGTATGAGTCACCTAGAAATTTTAGTTGTATTATTGATTTTAATAATGATATAATCACATAGGGTGACAGGTTGCTTCTTCTTTGGAATAGTAGTTATATCTCATAATACTTAGTTTTAGTCCTTATATATATTTTATTTTTCTTATTTATATAAATCAAATGTATGTAAGTAAGCTCAGCCCAATAGGATCATGCAAATTTTTATAGACTGATATTTTTATTAGGCATAGCAATAACACATATAATTGATATAATAAAGTAATAAAGTGGAATATTTTGTAGGAAAAGTTTAAATAAAGCTTGTAAAGTGAATATAAATTCATTTTTATGCTATTTTTAATTAAGTTAAAACTTATTTATGATGTTATTAATTAATGCATATATTCAGAAATCTTCATTAATTGGTGAATATGATCACTATGTGATCTATTTTCAACTAATCATTTGATCTTATAACTGATATAACTACAGTTGACCCCCTATATAGTCACCCCCCATATAATCATATCATATAAAATTCCCCTTTATAAGCACACCATATTTTGGCCCAATGTACTAATAAATATATTAGAAAAACCTTCTCTATAGTCACAACATATGACTTTTTTTATAATCACACACTTTTTTTCGGTCCCGAGGGGTGTGACTATAAAGGGAACTGACTGTACTTCCTCATCTAATAACTATTTATTATAATATGACAAAATTATATTTATAAAAATAAATAATTATTTTAGGATCTAATGATTAGATTTCAATATTCTTTAGCTTGTTATTATATTAGTTTTATTAAGAGAAATCAAATAATGTGAATATTTACTTAATATCAAGATGCACTTTTCTTTTACTCTGTCTTTTATTTTAATCACTCTTTTGACTATCTTCAACCATTTTCTAGTTTCACATTTTCACGTATATTAATTTGTGTCTTCTATTAATTGGGATAAATTTGTTCTATAGTATTAGTTAAACGATTTGATCTCTTTTAACGTTTTGATTAATTCTGTTCTTTTTAACTCATTCGTGTATAATTTCTTATTATACTTCTTATATATAGGAGGTCTTTACGTTCTTTTGAAGAGTCTTTGATTTCTTTATAGTTTCTATTAAAGTTAGTTTTGGTGCTTTCTACTTTTTTGTGTAGAATGTGTTTGAGTGAGACCTGCTGTATACAGTTGTATATAATATTTCATAATTCGTTTAGAGTGTCTTTATTTTGTCTGTAAGTTTCTATATAACTAAAAGTTTTTTATTTTTCTAAAAGATTCTTGAGGTGGTTTTCATATTTGTTCTATTGCTCATTTGTAGTGTTTTCATAATCATATATGATTTATTTTGTATTTTTCTCAGCTCTTTTACTACCTTTATTATTAGTGATTATTATATCTGTAAAAAAGATTTTTATAAGCATAATATTATGATCACTATCTGTGATGTCAGTTGATTGGTATATGACTCTTTTTTAATTTAACTTCAAGCTTTAGATCTGTCTAGATATAATCGATTCTGGTTGATATAGTTTTGTTTATTTATGTAAAGCTTTTTTTTTTGGATTTAATTTTCTAAATGTGTTCATAAAAAAAGAGTTATTTAGCTATGTGATAATGCTTAAAGTTTTTTTAGTGAGTTTGGATGGGTTATTATAATCTGTGATTTGTTAAAATATAAGTTTAAGTCTCCTATCAAAATGTAATATCTATTTTTTTTGTTATGATTCATAAATTTGTTTTTAATGTAATTAGTCAATTCGTTTTATTTCTTTATGTCTGATGGTGATATATATACTACGCCTACTACAAGTATACAATTATTAAAAACAATTATTAAAAAGTAGTCAAGCTTCTATATAATAAGTATTTATCCTATTAGTCTTTCCTAAGTGGTTTTCCCATCTTTTATTAATTATAATATAAATTCCAGATTTCTTAATTTTGTTGTTCTTGTTAGTCCAAAATGTAATATATTTTGAATTTTACTTATTCTAAAATTCACCATTTTTCCTGTCTTTGTTAATTTTGCATATATTTATAATATCAGCTCCTTTGTTTATACAGTAGTCCATTAAGATATTAAGTTTAAATTGTCAGATTCAAGTCCATTAATGTTATGTCTCATGAATATTAAGTTAAATGCATTAGTGATGGTAGTGTTATTGTTAGAATTATATTCATCCTGTCTTTGTTATGCATATCTAAAGCTTTGCAACTTAATCTGACAAATCAAATGATCTGACGGGTTGACCCAAAATATTCAGATCAGATCATCAAATTTATGACCTAATATGGGTTAAGTTAGTACCTGATCTAGCCTGTTGACCTGACATATATTTGAGTTAAATAAATTAAAAAATGCCAAAACCATCAGTTTTGATATTTTTACATGTAAAATCAAAAGAAAAAATACCAGAACTAATGAGTCTAGTATTTTTATATATATGTAAAATCAAAAAAAAATGCTAAAACTAATGATTTCAGCATTTTTACATATAAAATTAAAAAAAATGCTAAAACTATTAGTTTTAGCATTTTTACATGTAAAATCAAAAGGAAAAATACCAGAACTAATAATTCTAGCATTTTTATATGTAAAATCAAAAAAAAAATGCCAGAACTAGTGATTTTAATGTTTTTACATGTAAAATCGAAAAAAATACTGAAATAAATAGTTTTAGCATTTTTATATGTAAAAATAAAAAGTAAAATGCCAGATCACTCAGACCTGACATTTTTTCAATAAAAATTTAAAAAAATGTTTTTTTTAATTAAAAACGTTAAACCTGACATTTTTTATACTATAATTAACAGTGTTAGCATTGGACTCATTCCAATTAATTTAATTGGATAATTTGGACAATTGGACAATTAGATATAGACTAATTGCATCCAATTATTTAATTGGTCCAATATACATCTGTTGAATTTGGACTATGACTAAGGTTGCTTGCCTAAACCTCTTCAAAATCCTACGATTAGTTTCATCAAAATTTTACTATAGATTTATTATAGTTTCGGCAGAGTTTCAGCAGTTTCGGCATTTATAATAAGTTTCAGT
>QZLH01000447.1:45116-66777 GCA_003833135.1 Oehlia diaphana | reverse complement strand
ATGCCGAAACCCCCATTTGCCGAAACTGCCGAAACCCTGCCGAAACTATAGTAAACATATAGTAAAATCTTGCCGAAATTTATCGCAGGATTTTGGAGAGGTTTTGGCAAGCAACCTTAGCGATGTCACAAAACTTGAGAAGCACCTTGCAAATCATTGCTCAGAAGCTCTAGCGCTTACTGTCAGAAAATATTTGACCAAAGTATTAGAACGTGAAGATAAAATCAATAAAAAAAGAAAGATTATAGGAAACAATCAATTAACTATGACAGATTATCATAATTTCACGAAGATTCCTGATGCTAGAATAACTAGAATTAATCGTATCTTGGCTAAATTTTTTATTGCATGTGGTATTTCATTCTAAGTAGTGGAATATCCTTTTTTTATTAACTTCGTAAAGGAGCTTAATTCTTTATATGAGCTACCAACCAGAGAATTCTTGTCAGATCAATTACTTGAACGGAAATTAGTGATGGTAAACTCAACTGTTACATCCGTCATTGAAAATGGAGCTAATTTAACATTAGGTTTGTCTGCACTTTTTTTTAAACGATATTCTTAACTGTTAATGTGTATTTAATTAAATAATATTTATATAATTCAGCATTTAACAGATGGACGTCACCTACACACAGATCTATCTGGAATTTTGTTATTATGACTTTCTCAAGGAAGGAGTATTTGTTTAAACTTCAAAATTTGTCCAACTATTCGCATATAGGCAATTACATAGCTGAAGTAATTGGAGAAGTAATTGATAAAATCGAACCAAACAAAATATCAGCTGTTGTGTCAGATAACGTCTCAAATATTTGAAATGCATGCAAAATAATCAAAAAAAAATACCTTAATATTGAAAATGTTCGATGCATAGCTCATGCAATCAATCTTATTGCATGTGATTCTTAAAGAAAGTTTTAGTGATCATTTATTGCAAAAGGTTAATATATTAGGTTCATTTTTTAAAAATTCTCATCAAGCTGGTGCAAGACTTACACAATTAATCAAAGAAAATAGTATTCACAGAGGGGGAATGAAACTTTATTGCAAGACACGTTGGACAACTGCCAATGAATCAGTAGATTCAATAATTAGATTAGAACTGGTACTAGAACAAATTGCTACTAATAACAGTAATTTGTTGAACGATAAGGTCAAACGTGTTATCCAAACATGAAATTTTTTTTCCAATTTACGAATCCTTTCATTCGTTTTGAGTCTACTGAGAAAAGCTGTCTTGGCTTTAGAATCCCGATCAGTGATGCTTGGGAACTATTTTTTAAGTTTAATATGACTATCAGCGGTTTTGAAAAAATTACCTAGATCATTTAATCAAAACTTCCATAATCATTATTTCACCGTGATGAATGAAAGATTCAAAGAATTTGACGATGACAAATATATTACTTGCTTTTTTCTAGATTCCTGATTTAGGAATAGGCCTTTCAAAGACAAAGCTTATTCAAGAATTGTAAGGTGCGCCATTACAATCGGTAAAAGATTAGGATTTAATCTCAGAGAATCCAGGGCTCTATGTGAACAAATTAAAGATTACCGTGATAATAAACCGCTCTTTAATTTTGATGAATCTTGCTTTCTAGATGATCCTTTAAATTGATGGAATTTGATTGATACCGAACCATAACCGAATAATCTCCCAAGAATCACGTGCCATTTATTAGCTATTTGTCCAAATTCTGCAAGCTGCGAGAGAGATTTTTCAACTCTTGGCTGGCTATTTAATGATTGGTGTTTAAATTTAAATATAAATTGATTAGAATCCATTGGTAAAATAATTATGCATTAGAAATCCAATGCTAAAAAAGAACTTAGTTTTTACGGTATAGAAAAAAATAATACTCGTATTAGTGAAACTGAAATGAACATTTGAATTGCGAAGGCTCTAGCAGAAATTAATGATGATGATGATGAATGTGATGTTTTATTGAATGAAAGTTTACCTAATCAAATTATAATTTCTCTGGATAATTATATTGTCTTAATAGAACATATACTGTATGGATCAATAAATTTGTTGATTTATCACACAAATTAGTAATTGAAGAAATTGGAGAGATTCCAGATGATATTTTGGATGATTCTGAAGAAGAATATGAACATATCAATATGGATGATAGTAATAACGAAAAACAAGAAAGCGATGGAAGAGGAAATTATGATTATAACGTAGAGAAGTTATTGGACGAATTCATTAATGAAAACGTTGAAGACTATGAAAATGAATAAATTTTTACTTTAATAAATCAAAATTTGCGATAAATAATTTTTTTTAATATATATTTATAAATTATAAATTAACAGCAATGGACTTTTATATAAATACAACATTTTATACCTGACAGAATTTACGTATAAACGGTATAGTATCATTTTGATAAAGTAAAAACTCAGATATCCTTTATACTTTGGTGGGCTCTGAGAACTCCTCCATTTTCCATTTTACCATAAAGTTGACATCGCGCTTGTAGTTGTTTGGTTTTCAGTTTTTGAATTACTTTTGGTTTTATTTTTAAGTTTTTTTAATTTCGTTCACTTTGTGAAATAAAAATAAATAATTATTTCTATAATTATAAATTAACAATTTCTTGTCAAATGTAATTTCGTACAATTTGATAATTTGACAATAAAAATAAATTTATTTTAAATTATACTGCACATTATGTACAAAATAATACTTAAACATGTATAAAAAACATAATATTTCAGCAGGTATCGGCATATCGGCAGGTATTGGCATTTTGGCAAGTTTCGGCATTTTGGCAGGTTTTGGCATTTTGATGTTTTGGCAGTTTTAGCACTATGTAAATAGTTTTTACTTCTAGCATTGAGCCAAATGAGTTTTGGTAGGCAACCTTAGATGAAACAAAAAATCATTTGATGAGTTTGAAAAAAAAAATATTAAAATTAATGGATTAATTACGGACTCTGCTTTAGAAAATGTTGCTGCAAGGTAATCAATACTAATTATTTTTAATTTTAAGTTTATAAATTATTTATTAATTTTATTGATTTAGAAAATAATTGTACCTTCAATACCAGGACAAAATATTTTTGCCATACTTTGCGCATCACATGAATTTGTGTATTGGAGATAGTCTGAGTTATATTACTGAAGAGACTATTAATTTAATTACTTTTTTCAGTCAGTTAAAAGTATGGCTTAAACAACTTCAAAATAAACAAGCAGCTATTTACAAAGTTTTTATTTTTTTTTAGAATTTTACAATGAAAGTAAATGAAAAATTATTTCTGATGGCTATGATTTTCCTGAAAAACATTTACAATGCATTTTAGATAATAATTGGTAGATTTCTATTAAAAAATTGAAACCTTTTTAATTTCATATTGTGCAACACTTAATAAACTTCAACAATAAAATTTACGATAACATGAAGTTCTTCACAAATTTGGTAATGTAATTATGATACTTAAAACATTTGAAGATCAAGAATTAGCTACTACTCTTCTTTTAAAAATTGAGCGATGATGGAGAGATTGGGAACAGCTTCTCTTATTATTATCATTTTTGCTACATCTATTTTATCGTGATACAAAATTTAATTCTGCATTAAATTTATCATTTCCTCACCTAGCAAAATGGGTTTTATATTATTATTATGCATGGTTTAAGGAGGAACTAACAGTTTTACTAGCTAAATTTGAAGAATATAGATCAAAAAAATATCCTTATACTGATTCTATTTCTAAGCAATTTAAAAACAATATTTTAAATTATTGAAATTTTACAAAAGGTTACTCAAAAGAATTGTATAGGGTTACTCAACGAATTTTTTAATTACTGTATCAACAGCTTCATTAGAATGATTGTTTTCAACAATGGGATGGTATTACTCAAAATGGAGAAATCGATTAAAGGTATAATATATTAGCATATTTATTTATATAATTTAACTACAAAGTTTTTTACAATATTTTTTTTTTGGTATTTTAGGTGGAAAAAGTGTTAAATTTAATCATGATTCATGCAAGTATACAAAGACAACAACAGCTTTACAAGTTAGATTATCATGCAAAACAATATCAAACAACTATAACAAGAACTTCAGATAATATAGAATTTGCAAGATTAGAAAATAATAATAAAATTTTCATTTGATCTGATAATGAAGGTTCTGATACTGATAGTGAAACTAAAGTTCTAAACAGTTTTAGTTTAAACCAGCAACTAATCCGAAACTGACCAAAAATTTGGTTCAGTTCTCAGTTCGGATTTAGAACTGGAACCGTTTAGTTCGATTCAGTTCTATTTTATTTTAAGAAAAAATACAAAAATCGAAATAACTCAACAACTAGTGATCATATAAATATGAGCAATAGCTCATTAGGATTATCTCTTCAAGATGCATTAAATGGTAGTAAGCTCATCTCTCTAGCCTAATATATCTCAAGATAATCAATGCTAAAAATATTTTAAGAAACTAACGCTAAAATTGTATATATTGATTCTAGAGAAATGATTTTAGCATCATTTGATACCGTATAGCGCTACATACAGTACCCCTTGTAATAGTACCTCCTTCAAATAATACTGGAGTATTATTCAAATTCACATTCAGGTATTTTTAAAAAATACTCCAATACTAATTAAAATTCGATTTTGAATAGTATCCCAGATACTAATTATATTCTGACTTGAAAACTAATCAAAATTTATATATTAATTTATTTAATTGTAGTAAATCAAATGTACCCCCTTCCAATGTATTTCCTTTTAATAGTACCCCTTCTTCTATAGTATCCTCTTGGGTATTATTCAATCTAAGCGAACTTTCTTGAATAGTACTGGGTACTATATGCAGTGCTATATGGTAGGTCTTAATGAGATAAATCTAATGAGCCTTTTTTTATTCTTTTATGATCACTACATGACGAGTTATTTCAATTTTCGCATTTTTTTTAAATTTTTGAACGTCAAAAAATAAAAATTCTGATCTAAGATATAACTCATCTTTTACTGATTGCATTAGAATGATCTTTACTTAGCTATCAGTACCTATTTTTTTGATTACCATATAATAATCCTGTAATGTATATTTTGTAATAATTGACAATATAATTACTATTATAATTTAATATATATTAAAATACCATATTACAATGAAATGTAAAAAAATAATAATTTTGTAATATATAACAATTATCCTTTTATATTAGTTACAATATTAATATTAAATATCATGCTTGTTAATAGACTTATTAATATATATGTTATTAAATATGATATTTAAATGACATGTTAAAAATTCCTATTAATATTATTTAAAAAGCATTATAAAATACTACCAAAAAAATCACTACTGATAGCAAAGTAGCTCATTAAAATCATCTCAATGAGACGAGTTTAAAGACGGTAAAATCATATCTCTAGCATCAGTATATCACGAGATAAATCATACTAAGTAGTTTTAGAAAATCAGTATTAAAAAAGTATCTATTAATGCTAGAGATATGATCTTACTGTCTTTGAACTCGTTTTATTGAGACAATTCTAATGAGCTAAAGATTGTTCCAATGCAATCAGTAGAAGATGAGTTATATTTTAGATCAGAATTTTTATTTTTTGACGTTCAAAAATTAAAAAAATGTAATAATTAAAATAACTCATCATGTAGTGATCATAAAAAGATAAATAAAGACTCATTAGATTTGTTTCATTAAGACCTATCGAATGATACTAAAATTATTCTCTAGGATCAATAGATACGATTCTAGCGCTAGTTTCTTAAAAAATGTTTAGCATTTATTTTCTTGAGATATATTAAGGCTAATAAAATGAGCTTACTACCATTTGACACGTCTTGAAGAGATGATTCTAATAAGCTATTGCTCATCTTTATACAATTACTGGTATTTTTTCTTAAAATCAGATAGAACCGAACTGAACTGGACAGTTCCAGTTCAGTTTTCATTCAGTGTCAGTTCTTACCTAAACCAGAAAAAACCACATCAAACTGATCCATTCAGAGCTTTAAGTGAAATGAATGAATATGATAATGAAAGTATAAATAATATTTATACACAACCATTAGCATCTGCTAACGAATGGAGAAAAATAGTAATAGATTGAATAGAAATGATTGAAAATAAATTATAGTATTAAGATAATAAATTAGCAAGCATTACTAATACATATGATATTTCTATTGAAAATATTGAGCAGATACTATTGATCTGCAAGAAAATGGAAATTAAAAAATATTTTTATAGAAAATTTAGAGTTACCAGGTTACTTAGAAGATTTTATTATTGGTAAAGCTTAATAAATAAATTTAATAAATTTGTAAATTTCAAACTTTAATAAATCACGTAAAATTTATAATGCCATTTGCTAAAATTATTTTTATTGGTTAATAATTTCAGTTGGAATTAGGCCGAGTCCAATTAATTAATTGTTTATTTGAACTAATTAGCACAAGTCCAATAAGTCTAATGTTCAATTAGTTTAATTGTCCAATAAGTCCAATTACTAATACTGACAATTAATAAAATTTTACTTGAAAAATTAATAATAAAACTTCAGATAATTCAAATTACCTGAAGTGATCTGAATATTTTTAGATTAAATGGATTAGGTCAGGTCAAAACGGTTTACCTGATCTGACCTGACCTGAAAAAAATTTTGATTCAGATTAACCAAGTAATCCAACTTGATCTGACCTATGCAAAATTTTATATATGTCTAATATTTATGTCTGAAACATATCATTATTTTCCTAAATGTTTTTGAAAGAATTTTAAATTTGTTGGAACTTTCCCTTTCTTGTATTTGTTTTGCATGTATTTTTCATATTTTGTTTTTCATTATAGGTAGATTAAGTAGTTTTTTTTACCATTACTTTGTTTTTATTTTCTGTTTAGACTAGCTAAAAGAAAATATTCCATTATTTTTAATTTTAGTTAATAATATTAAAGATATATGATATAGTATAATTATAGATTTTTTATTTATAATAAAAGTATTTGTAAATATTTATTTTTATATGCAGATTAAATTAAAAATTTTATGTAATTTATTAAGATGAGATAAATAGTTGTAAAATTTAGTGAAACTGTTGAGTGAAGTATATAGTCAAACCTTGATATAGCGAACTCTTGATATAGTAAATTTTTCAGACAACTAGGGTTCTGATCAGTTCAGTTCAGTATGATTTTTGCTAAAACTGAAACTGAACTGAATTAATCAGTATCAGTATTGTTAATTACTGAAATTGATCAGTTTCAGTAATCATCAATACTGAAACTGATCAGTAAATATCAAAAATCAAACTGATTTACCAATTCATTTTTTTAACATTTTTGCAACATTTAAAACATTGCAAAACATTTTTTTAATTAATTAACTAATTTAACTAATAAAAAATGTTTTGCACCATTTTTTATTAAATTATCAAAAAAAGTTGTGAACCATTTTTTAATTACTTAATTAATAAAAAACTTTTCACATTTTTTATAAAAAATGTTGTGCAACATTTTTCTTTAAATAAATTAATTAATAAAAATATTTTGCAACGTTTTTATTAAATTATCAAAAAAAAAAATGTTGCAAAACATTTTTTTCAACCAATAAAAATATTTTACAACGTTTTTATTAAATTAAAAAAAAAAATGTTGTGCACCATTTTTTTTAAAATAAATTAATTAATAAAAAAGTTTCGTAACGTTTTTATTAAATTATCAAAAAAATGTTCAAAACATTAAAGAAAGATTGTGAAGACAAATAGATAAAATGAAAATAAAATTGTACACTCATCCAAAAAATTAGCAATATTTAAAAAAGAAAGATTAAAATCAGTAAAATCTAAGATAAAAATGAATTATTAATAGAATTTATTAAATTAAAGTAATTAATGATAAAAAATTACCCATTACAAAGAAAATTACCTAGATAAAAGAAATAATAAACTGTTAGAAACTGTTCGTTAATTAAAAAAAAATTGAATACCTTACCAAATTCATATTTAAGGAAACTAAGAGAATTACCTAAAAGACTTATAAAAAAGAAAGGAAATGTTCAGTTAGAATGTTTCTAATAAAAAAATATATAATTTAAGTTAAATTTACCATTTCAAGCTTTTAAACTAACTTCTGTTACAAAAAAAACAAAGAAAATGTTAGTAAATGTTTTCTAAAAAGTTAAAAAATAAATTTTTTAAAAAGGTTTGAAGTGAAACACTTTAAAACTTACCATTTCATTTTCTGAAAAGAGAGAAGAGAAAGGGTGAAAAAAGAGGAAAAAAGGAATAGGAGTAAGAGAAGAAGAAAAGGTGAAAAAGAGGAAAGCAAAAGATAAGAGAAAAAAAATTAAGCTTTGCCAAAAAAAGTTTGATTTTTTTGTTATACCGCAGCTGAAGTTGCAGTAATTATTAATTTAATATTATGTGATACATGTGATTCATAATTTTACTATATATATAAATAGGAGAATTTTTTTTTTATATTTTTAAATTAATATGAATAATGTAAAAATTTTAAATAAAAATAAAAATAAAGTAGAATGTAAATGTCAATCATGTAAAAAAAAAACCAAATGGGTATAAGAAAGTTTCTCAAGTGCAGAGAAGGAATAATATAAATTTTATACAAAATTTGTACAAATTACGGTCAAATGATTTATACAGAATATATAATTAAAATATATGTAAATTTATATGGAATTTATTTTTGAAAATATTTTAAATAAATATATATTATAAATTTGGTATAATTTTATTCTTAAATATTGATTTTAATATAAATTTAACGTGATTTAGTAAAATCATTTTATTAATATGATTTGGATCAGCATAAATTTAATACAAATAAAATAATGATATATTATATATTTTAAACATATATTGATTATAAATTTATACAAAATCTATTTACTAAAGTAAAATATTCTAATTTTATTAATTATAAAAATTGGCCCATATGCTTTAGATTTTACTATTTATAAGAATTATCTAGTATTGAAGGTATCTTTAACGATATTTATTAGAACAGAAGTTACTAGACATTATGCAAGTAGTGATTATTTAAACAGAATAATAAACTTACTAAAGGTTTTATAGAAAATATGAGATGAGTGTTGGAAAAAAAAATTAAATTGACAAAAATTTTTTTTTTAAATAATAAACATGGATCAGATAATCAGATTTACATTTATTTTACTTATAAACTTTTTTTTGAAAAAAATTTCAATTTGATTTTTTTTTTCTGAATTTATTTTATATTAGCAGAATATCAAAATTCTTTATTGAAAATGTAGCTGTATTTGTATATACTAATTTATCATAGTGTAATTCCATTACTCTAATTTTTGTACCTTTATATATACAGTCAACTCTCTATAAATACACTACTTATAAGTGTATTCCCTTCTTAAATATACACTTTAATTCAGTTCCAAATATATATGATCTCTAATTATTTACTCTTTATAAATACACACCTTTTGTAATCGTATACTTTTATCCAGTCCCAACTCTTATAGAGAGCTGACTATAATAGCATCTACAATAAAATTCTTTTAATTTCTGTGATCAGTAAAATTAAACTTATGATCTTATTATACTCAGACTATATAAAAAAATGCTACTTTAATGACTATACTAAAGTTGATCAAATTTTCATTTTTTTATAATAAATAAACATGTTTATTTATTTAATATATTAATATTTTATTAGTAAATGAATCAGTAAAATATATATAATTTAAAATTAAAATTATATTAAAAATTATAATTATTACAGTTAAAGTATTTTTTTTTAAAATATAATAAAAAAAGATTTTTGGAATTAAAAGAAAATAAATATAATAAGTATATTAAATATATTTATATTGATTTGCAAATTAACTTAAAATAATATTTTTAATATAGAAAATTTCAAAATTTTTTATAGTAAAATAATTTTAAAACCCGATTTAAAATTTACAACATTATTTATATATTTATAATAAATTATTTTAAATAACTAATTAATACATTAATACTAACAATATTGGGTATTAAAATGTTTATATAAATAAAAGTTTATAATTCTAATAATTAAATAAATAATGATTTTATGGTATTAAATATCTAAATTGTCATATATTAAATTATTCTTTTAATAGATCATATAATTTGCTTTTAGCTTCTTCATCACCATTTTTAGCAGCTTCACAATACCAATTTATAGCTTGTTTTATATCCATTTCAACCTCTACACCAAACTCATAGAATACACCTAAATAATATTGACCATCACTATTATCTCGTTCAGCAGATTGTTTGTAATATTCTAAAGCTTTTTTTAAATCTTTTTCAACACCACACCCAACTTGATAGCAGTAACCAAGTTCACTTAAACCTAAAATTTTCCCAGTTTTAATTGATTTTTTATATAGATTGAAAGCCTTTTTCTTGTCTATTTCAGTTCCGATACCAAAATCAAAACAATTAGCAATATTACATAAACCATATATACATAGTTCACTTTCTGCAGCTTTTTGATACCATTTGAAACCCAAAGTTTCATCTATTGCCGTTCCTTTTCCCAAAATATAACAATTTCCCAATAAAATCTGGGAATAAGCGATTCCCATCTTTGCACCTGCTATATAAGAATTAAATGCTTTTCTTTCATTTACTTCTGTTCCAATCCCTCCTTCATAAAAAAATCCAAGTAAAGTTTTATATTTTACATCATGTTCATTATTTAATAGCCATTTAAAAATTTTTTCTTCTTTTTGATCATTATCTTCAAGATGACGTCTAATTAATATTATAATTTGATTGATTGGATAATTATCTAATGCGTCATAAAATACAAATAATAATTCATCAACATATTTCATTGTCGGATCTTTAAGATGATCTCTTGAAGGCGAAGAAGGTCTTGAATAAATCACTGGAACATTTGGATTTACCGGAGAAGGAGATCTACTGAGTCTTGAAGGTGATAAAGATCTTGAAGGTGATTTTAAACCATTTAATTTTGGAGGAGTATTCAGATATAAATTTGGACTAGTTGGACCTGGTTGTGTTTTCAAATTTAACGATGATGACGTCTCATTTATCACTTGATCAAAATCTTTTGATTCATTATTCATTTGAAAAGATGGTGTTGAAACGCCATTTGTGGAAGCCATAATTTTAAATTGTTATGAAAATTTAAGAAAAGAGGGTTTAATAATAAGGATTTGAACAATACTTTTTTGTTAATTAATATGTCGATTTTTTACTTTGTTTTGTTTACAGATCTCTCCGTTACGTTTCACTAAATTATTCTGTATCACTTCAGTTCTGGCAAATGGCAGTAGTGTACTTATACTTCGGAACCTATATTGTCTTTACCTACCAGACTAAAAAATAAATTCGTTACAATGATCTCAAACAATGACTACACTTAAAATAAATTCAAACAATTAATTTTGTTGGCGTAATATTAATTTGTGCATGTATTTTTTTGACAATCATTAGATAGATAAACGGAAAAATTTTAAATGACGCCACACTAATTGTAAAAAAGCTTTTCGGACAATAATCTAGATACAACTTACTTCTTCCGCCTTAACTTTTAAAAAAAGTAAAAAGTTACACTGAAATATGCAGGGGACATTATAGTTTTTGACAAATGACAACCTATGTAGACAACCGACGGATCGAGTGTAACAATGAGGGTGATGCCTTAATGTGGGCGATTATCAAAATCAATTAAATATCCAGTATGAAAAAGTATGAAAATAAGACTATGAAGTTGCAAAAAAAAATTTTCGCTTTTCTATTGAAAAATTATTTTCTTTAATAAAACAGTTTATAGAGTCAAAAATAAAATTTTTAAGAATAAGTTTTGAAATGGAACCATATAGTTATTCTTGGCTTTTTATTATTGGCGCAATAACTGCGTTCGCTAGTGGATTTGGAATCGGAGCTAATGATGTATCAAACAGCTTTTCAGCTTCAATTGCATCAAAAGCCCTCTCTTTAAAACAAGCGTGCTGTATTGCTATTTTCACAGAATTTTTGGGTGCTTTACTACTGGGCGCGAATACGTCAGAAACCATCGGGGGAGGGATTATAAAATTATCATTATTTCAAAATCGTCCGGAACTACTCATAGTATGTTTTTACTACTTTTTATATTTGTACCTTTCGATTTATAAATTCTTAAATAATCTCTCTTTTAAATATTGACGAAAATAGTTGGCCATGGTTTGCGCCATGGTTGTCTCAACTATATGGGTTCTTTTCGCATCAAGTCGTGGATGGCCAGTTTCCACTACGCATTCAATTGTTGGTGCTACTATTGGTGTTGGTGTTGCAGCTTTCGGTTGGGAAGGTATAGTATGCTTTTCGCTGTTTTGCCTTTTAAAATTCGATCTAATTGATAATTTTATTTTTAGCAATTGACTGGAGTTTTAATGGCATGGGAAAAATTATAGCTTCATGGTTCATTGCACCTATAGTATCAGGAGTTGTTGCATCGATTGTTTTCTTAGTAACGAAATATTTGGTACTTGAACATCGAGAAAGTTCGTTCCAACGATCTTTAATTGCTGTACCGGTTTATCTTTGTATTATAGTCATTATCAGTACATTTGAAATCGCCTATAAAGGCCCATCCAATCTTAAATTAGACAATCTTAAACCTTACATTATTGTATCTGTTATCGTTGGTTTTACGATTATCTTTGCTATTTTTGGTCATTTCTTTTATGTACAATATTTAAGAAGGAAGATTCTTGGTAAAGAAAATGGCCTCAAATGGTATCATGTTTTTGTCGTTCCCTTCATTAGTGAGCGTTATGAAAATACTGCTGATAATGCTGCTGAAAATGGTATTGAAAAACAAGAAAGAATTGAAATTGAAGAAAACGAAGATGGGCCATCTAGTTTAAATACCAAAAAGAATATTTTCCAATTATATCTTGCGGCTATTGGAAAATTTGCTGCCCGTAGTGTGAATAAAGAAGTTGCAGATTACAAGGTGCAGGAAAATAAAGAAATGCATGATCTCGCTATAAAGTATGATCCGGATACGGAAAGGCTATATTCTTTCCTTCAAATTCTTACTGCCTCATTCACTTCATTCGCTCATGGTTCAAACGATGTTTCTAATGCGGTCGGTCCCTTTTTTATAATATATATTACTTATCATTCTGGAACAATTCAATTAGGTAAAGCTGTAAAGGTATTTTCTTATCAAATTTGGCAAATCTTGTTTTGAATTTAAGATTTTTTTCTTTCAACCACAGGTGAAACAACTACACCTATTTGGATTCTAGCTTTAGGAGGTCTCGCCATTGATTTGGGACTTATTCTTTATGGATATCACGTAATGAGAACCCTTGGAAATAGAATTACTTATCAATCTCCATCACGGGGTTTCTCTTTGGAATTGGGTACTTCATTAACAATAGTAACAGCCTCAAAACTGGGTCTTCCTATTTCAACAACACATTGCGTTACTGGAGCAACTACAGCCGTAGGTCTGTGTAATGGAAACGCAAAAGCAATCAACTGGAGATTGTTAGGTTTGTGCTTCTTTAGTTGGTAAGTCAATTTAATAATGGAATTTATCATCAGATTTTCAATCAATATAATATAATTGATGATTTTTAAAAATTTAGGATAATAACAGTACCTGTTGTTGCATTACTTGCTGGTTGTATTTATTCTTTTGCTGCACATGCGCCTTCACAATAAAAATATATTTTTTTTAAAAAAAATTGTAAATTTAGAAAATTCTAATAATGTAATTTATAAATTCGATTAAAAATAAAGTTTGTCTAATTTGTGTACGTTACACTGGGGTGGGTCAGTCAACTAAGTAAATCAAAACTATATGTGGTTAAGCTTATTTAAATTTTTTGATGATCAACATAATATTTATACAATTCATATATAAACGTAAAGTGCCCAGATTGAATAACAACCTCTTTCTCGGCTATATTTAGGTCACGTGACGTTTAATCAGCTGAGTGTTAAAAGATCAAACCGTTCCCAAATAAAAACAAGATCAAATATCATATTAAAAATAATAATTCTTATTACAATATTTGCTTTTCAACCTGAAAATAATAAATACATCCTAAAAAATGAAAAAATAAATGCAAATATATCAATTCATAATTTAATCTGTTACAATTTAATAAATTACACTTAAAACTATTAATTATGATTTCTTAAATATTTCTATTGAATAATGTATTTTTTTTCCCACAGAATGTTAAAAAAACTTTCAAATAATAAAAAAGAAAGCTACTGCTTATATATAAAATAGAAAAACTACTATATATGTTTTCAAAACTATTCAGCTTACCTAACTTAAAAAACTGATGGGGAAACTGATGGGAAGACTAGCGAAAGAAAAAAATATTTTTATCGCTATAGTAATAGATAAATTAAATTCATATCACATGACTTTGTAATAAATATGTGAAACGTAATTTTATATTTCAAGTTTAAAATTTTGTAAAATATCCTAATTTTGTTAATCTGAAAATCAGCCCATATTATTTTCTAGTATTATAGACTAAACATCCATCTTGATTTGCCAAAATTACACCAATCATCATGTGATGATGCAATATAATTAAAGGCTCATTGGTTTCATCTCGTCAAGTTGAGTCAAATGGTGGTCATCTCATATCTTTAAGATCAATAGATGCTAAGATATACCACTGATATACCTTAAAACATTTTTTACTTGAAGATTTTTTGAAGCTCTAAAACTTATAAAATCAGGAATATCTTGCTATCCAGTAATCAGATTTTTCTGAACAAAAGCTTGTTGGAATCATCTTATTGAGACATGTAGAATGATAGATATTACATATCTCTAGCATCGATATATCACAAAATAATGACTAAAATATCTAAAATGTATTACAAGATATCTATTGACCTTAAAGATATAATAACTACCATTCAATTTGTTATAATGAGATAAATCTAATGAGCCTTTAATCGTTAAATTTGAATTAAGATAATTACAAATGTCTGTATAATTTTGATCACTTGCGGTATATATTAAAGTTCAACTTTTCAAACTAAATACTAGGCATCTTATATTAAATATAACAAATAGCTTTGTAACTTTTTATATAGTTGAATTAATAAATTTCATAGTTTTTTTTTTAAGATATAAATAGTTAAAGTTATACAAGTATATATAAATCATATAAACGTTGGTTTTATTTTAAAAAAAAGCAAATAAAGCAAGTTTTAATAATATTGAAAAACTAATGAAAAGGCATTATCTACCAGTGAAAATGTATATTCTGTAATGAAGAGGTATTTTTAATGACAAAGTGCTATTTATTAATGAAGAAGCATCTATTGATAATAAGAATCCCACTTAATTTTAATGATATAAGAATTACTTAAAAAAGATATATATCTCAGCAAGAAATCTTATTTCAATTATACGATACCAAAGGGCCAAATAAGAGGAAGATATTTTCATCATATTTCAACAAAAAGCATATAATTATCTTTCTCAAAACTTTTCTCATTAATTTATAAAAGGCTCAAAATTAACAATTTATAATGATAATGATATTAGTGGTCTTCACAAAATTCATATTTGAAATTATGATTGAAATTAGAGGTTAATCTGATTTCACAAAAAACATGATTGAGATTAAGTTTAATTTCAAGTTAATCGTGATTGAAATTTTATATGAAATTTCAATCTTATTCATCAAGTAAAATTAGAATAAGATTAGCATTAACTTCATTAATCTGGCAAATTTTCTTGAATTTTTTTTTTCAATTTAAAAAATGTATGCATATTTTTTATTTAAATAATTTTTTAAATGTCCCTAAAATTGGTAGAAAATATACAAATAAACGTGAAAATAAAGAAGTTGATGTTAATATAGATAATTAAGCAGAAAAAAATTCAAAAATCATGGAGCTATTTTGGAAAATACTATTCAAAATTGGATGGAGCAACAAGAAATTAGGCAAATAGAATTTGACAAAAAAAGAGAAAAAAAAGAAAAAAGAGATCAGAGAGGAAGGTCAGAAACTCAGAATTGCTTACAATGAAACATCAATCAGATATGATATTATTTGGTTTATTAAATAATATTACAGAATGTTTGAATTCTTCTCAAGAAAATTCAAATAATCAATTAAAAAAAAATTTATAAGGTATTTATTATTAATTCTGATGGTAATGTTAAGTTTATTTATATGTTACGTTCAAATTCAAATGTTTTGTGTTGCATTTAAATTTTGATTTTTGCATCACATTTAAATTTTAATTTTTGCATCACGTACAAATTCCAATTTTTATTTTACAATCAAAATCTGATTTTTTATATTAAATTCAATTCTAATTTTAATTTAATTAATTTAATTTTAATTCAATTTATAAATGATTACCTCAATTTTCTTCAAATTTCATATACTTACAAAGAAATTTACAAACATCTTTACCATCTTTTGCACAATTAGATGATTCTAAATATAAAAGTGATAGAAATGATAGCTCACCCAATAATATGAAATAAATTGGAAAATATATATTTGTAATGATTTTTTTAATTCATTGATTTATTATTTAATTATCATTAGTATTTAATATCTTCTCTGATGATTATTTCATAATAAATCACATATTGTATTTCTTATAGCATTACCTTCTGATGTTTCATTAACATTTGTTTCACTATTTACATCAATTCCTGTATCATGATATTGTTCTTCTAGTGGTAAAAAATCATGTCTTTCTTCACAAATATTATGGAGTATACAACAAGTAGTTATAATATGTAGTATTATTTCAAATGAAACTTTTAAACTATGAAGAAGACATCTCCATTTACCCTTTAATAAACCAAAAGCTTGTTCTACTTTGATTCTTGTTTGTGAATGTTTACGATTGAAATATGTTTGTTTTTGAATTAATCCTTTACCTATATCTTTATAAGGAACTATTAACCAACTAAGATTTGGATATCCTCTATCACCTAATATGTATTTATTATTAAAAGTTGTTACTAAATTATTAAACTTATTATGTAGATTAGAATTTACTAAAATTCTACTATCATGTGTAGAACCTGGCCAACAAACACATATATATAAAAAACTTTTTTTATGGTCAACTACTGCTTGCAAAACAATTGAATAAAATCCTTTTCTATTCAAATAATCTACAGGAAATAGATGAGGTGCTTTAATTGGTATATGATTACCATCAATAACTCCAATAACATTAGGAATTCTTCCAGTATTTTTGAATCCATTTGTAATTTCATTAATTTCTGATTCTGTATTTGGAAAAACAATTTTTTCTGCTAGAAATTTTGTAACTATTACATTAATAAAATCTCTTAATGCATAACTAAAAGTTGATTCTCCCATTCCAAACCTATTACCTATAGACCTAAAACATTCTCCAGTAGCAAGAAACCATAATGATGCACCAACCTTTTGTTCCCATGCAAGTCCAACTATATCAGGTCCTGTAATTTCTCTTCTTAAATGTGGTATTATTTCACAGCCTAACCATTCAAATGTAGACCTGTTAACCTAAAATATCTTTTAAATTCAAAATCTTGCATATTTAAACATATTTCATTAAACCAATACTGAGATTGATCTATTTAATCTCCTTAAATTGATGCACTCATTAATTTCTATTCTATTAAGTTGTAATATAACAAGTTTAAAGGTAAAATGTTAAAATTTTCTTCCTCATCTTCTTAAATTTCTTCAAATTCATTATATTTAATAAGTATAATAATTATTAATATACAAATTGAAATTTGGAATTCCCTGTTCATTACTGAGAAAATAATATGTAAATTATAAAAATTTATGTAAAATTTTAAAAAGAAAGTACGAAAAAAAAAATTTTTTAAAGCATAACGGTAAATCAGTAAATCAGTAAATCATTAATCTGAATCAAGATTGAAACGTTAATCTCAATTTCAAGCTGATCTCAATCCCAATCTCAATCGTGAAGACTCCCATTGTTATTACATAATCAAGGATCAACATTTTTGTTTCACAAAAAAATTTGATAATAAATTTTTATATGGTACCACATATAGTTTTGATTTGCTGACCATTTCAACGCATACTTACGCACACTTACACGATATGTTTATTGTTTGTATCCCGTTTTTTTTTATTTGTTTTTTCGCAAAGTTGTATGGTAGTTTTAGTTAATTTATAGTATGCAACAATTTATTAACGTTAATGAAGTTTCCGTTGTTTCGTTGATCCTTGGTGGATTTATTGTTATTTTTGGTCTTGTTTCGTATTTCGTCAAACAACGATTGTATTTATCAGAAGCACGTAAGTTTTTTTCTTTGGTTCTTCTATTAAATTCTGATTTTTACATAATCTATTTCCTCATTAATAGTCATATGTTTGTCTGTTGGAGTAATTCTCGGCCCATATGTTTTACATGTTATCAACCCCTATAAGTGGGGAAATACTGACTTTATTACACGCGAATTTACTCGAATTGTTATCGCTATTCAGGTAATATCTTTTTGCTGTTTAGATCTTTCTATATATATATATATGTTTATGGAAATCTTATCTAACGATTTTTTAACAGGTTATGGCTGCTGGTGTAGCATTACCTAAGTATGAATTTTAACAAATTAATAATTTTATTGACGAGTAATTAATGGTATTTCTTTTTAATAAAGAGCGTATCTTTGGAGAGAACTTAGATCTCTAGCGGTCTTGCTTGTTCCAGTTATGATTTGGATGTGGCTTGTTAGTGCTCTTTCCATATGGCTCTTGATACCCAAAATCTCATTTGTAAGTATTGATTGATCAGTGTTGACTTACCGATGACTGGTAGTTTAATTGAAACTAATAATTTTTAAAATATAGTTAGAAGCACTTATGATTGCTTCATGCGTCACTCCAACTGATCCGGTAAGCTTCTTATTATGTTTAACTTCATACTTGAATAGAGAAATAGTGGTAGAATAGAGATTTTTTTGGTTCACTCCATACTTTCTTATATTACGCGATATCGGGCATAATAGGTATTTTTTATATAGTACCCAAAGTATTTAGGAAAGATGATGATGAGGGACACCCTAATTATTTGTTAAATTGTTAACTTTACAAGTAGACTATTTTATTTTATTTTCTTCAAGGTATTGGCAAATTGTGTGGTCAGCGGACGTTTTGCAGAAAAACATGTTCCAAATCACGTAAGACATATCATTTCGGCTGAGAGGTAATAAGAACATAATATAAATATGATCTTAAGTGAGATCAAGTTTATTTTATTAATATTAACTAATCTCGTTCTTTTTTTACCATATTAGTGCTGCGAATGACGGTAAATTTTATTATTTTTGATAATCTACGTATATATGTTAACATTTATTTCTCTATAGGTTTCGGACTTCCTTTCCTTTTTTTAGCGATTTATCTTTTACAAATGTCTCCGGGCACAGCAATTGGACAATGGTTTTATTACATAATCGGATATCAGATATTGGTATCTATCATAATTGGGTTTGTGATTGGATATATTGCACGCAAGTTACTTAAATTAGCTGAAGAAAGGTATATCAGTGTAAAAAAAATGTGAATTTTTTTAATTTTATTTTACTTATTATACTTTGTTTACTTCAGAAAATTAATTGATAAAGAGATCTTTATGACTTTTGCTATTGTGTTAGCTGTAAGTAACGTTGATGGTTATTGCACATAATAAATATGTTAGTGTTAAGTATTGATTGTATTGTTAAATTATTTATTCAGCTATTTATTATGGGTGCCGTATCATTAATTGGAAGTGATGATTTATTAGCCTGTTTTATTGCTGGAAATTCCTTTACTTGGGAGTGAGTAACAAATGTTTAACTGTCACTATCAAATTTTTACTAAAACTAATGTAAAATTTTATAATAGCGACTGGTTTCGTGTAGAAACTGCTGAATCGTACTTTCAGGATGTTATCGACCTATTACTTAATTTGGCAATTTTTGTTTATCTTGGCACAGTAATTCCATGGTCTTCATTCAACGAAGCAGATTTAGGATTATCCTATTGGCGTCTCATTGTAGTTGCTATTCTTATACTCTTATTTCGTCGCCTTCCTATCGTAATGGCTTTGTTAAAAGTAATTCCCGCTTTAAAGACACGCCGTGAAGGTATATTTGCCGGTTGGTTTGGACCAATTGGAGTAGGTAAGTATCTTGTTATCATAGTGTTTCTGTATTAATGTGATTTAGTTAATGTTCTAATTTTTATTTAGCTGCAATCTTATATGCACAAGTTGCTAAAGACCATTTTTCCGAAACTGATACAGATCATGCTCACGCAAGAGAACTTATTGTTCCAGGTAACTTCAAAGTTCAAATTATAGAGTCTAATAATACAGTAGTGTTCTAACAAAGTTACCTTTTTCCCCTAGTCACTTTTTTCCTTGTAATTTCTTCAATTACAGTACATGGACTATCTGTCCCATTGGTAATTATTATAATGTCTGTAATTTTATCAAACATATAAATTTACTTACCATAAAATATCAGATAAAAATAGGAAAGCGTGTGAACACGATTACATTATCAAGAAATCAGTCGCTAGAATTACGTCTTACTCGGAATCTTCGTCGAACAAATACTTCAGAAATTTACAGAATAAATGATTGTGATAGACCAAAATCAATTATCTCGGAAATAGAATACACACCTTCAGATATGAACAATTCAGTTGTACAAAATGATAGTACTGCAATTGATATGGAACTGCCTACAATTCCTATTAAAATTGATCGTGATGAAGATATATCTCAAAGATTTTCAATTTATGAAGAGGATGAAAATATTATTATTGAAGATGAGACAGATGGAGAAGTTTATGTGATCAATAATTCAACTTCGCCTACTACAACTCCTCCTGCGACAATTCAAGCAATTGATAGTAACTCACAAAAAAGTGATTTTAATCTTTTCTCTCTGTTTAAAAAATCTTCGAATGAACAGAATGACCGGTGACAAGAAAAGTACAATGGATCTTATTTAAGATTTTTAAATTTATTTTCGTATATTTCCTTTATCTCTCGTAGCTTTATTTGCTTCAAATACAAATTAACCAAATTAATAAATTTGAAAAATTTAATTTCAACATATGGAATTCTTTTTTAAAAGTTTCAAAAAAAAAAGTCGATAATTGATCGTCAAGCCGAATTTATTAATAACGGTACTGCGGCAATGCTAATTTTTTTTTTTATACTATAATAATGCCAGTGCACGACAACCGACCAAATAAAAATTATGTCCGGTAAATCTGCATTAATGAGAGATAACAATGTTCTATTCATCATTTTCCTAACATAATGACGTAAGGTCGCACCAATCTAATGTTTTGTTTAACGTAACATGAAATCAGAGAATCATTTTCGAGAGTAAACTTTTAATCTACGACCGAATCTACGTATATTGTCTCTTAATAGCTATGCTTATGAATAAAGTTTGGAATGTTGATTGTTAAATTTTTACTTCAACTTAATTCGGATGGTATTATTCATCAAACTATTTAACGCTAGTGCTCCTACCGGGTCGGATTCGGTCGGGTTTGGAGAGTATATCCGACTCGACCCGGCAAAAATAGAAATGATCCGATTTTAATCCGACCCGAATATATTTAATTCG